>VYZX01004778.1:0-52823 GCA_013401335.1 Brachypteracias leptosomus | reverse complement strand
AGAGACAGTATTCTCTTCCATTACTCTTCTAGCTTTGTCCATCTTCTGTTTCAGCCTCAGCTCCATCTGGCTTTTGGGCATTCCTGATGTTTTACAGATCATCTCCTCTTAATCAAATTTGTTCTCCCTCCCTTAGTGATTCAGTTTTGGTTTTTATCATGAAATGCATTAGCTTAAAGTTAATGAACTTTCACTAGAGCTCTTTCCTGTTACTTGCTGCCATGAAGCATCAATCACTATCACAACAGTAAGTGCTAGTTTAGAGTGGATGACATCTTTAGAAGGAGGGATGCAGCTGAGGAGGTGAAGGGAAGTGGCTATTTAGAGCTCAAGTCATCAATTAAATTACTCAGTGATAAAGTCACTGTCTTGTTTTTTAGTGATGTTCGTGTCATGTTGCTGTGTGGGGAGGTGGTGATGCATCATTGCACTCTGCTGCTTTGTAATGTTCTATCAGCGCTGGAGATATTTTGGGATAGTGCCAATATTCTACAAGCTTTGCAGGCATGAAATGCTGTAACGAACAAGAGAAATAATTACTAAATCACTCCTCCCCTTACACTGGGAGCTGGGACTGGAACTCAGCTTTCGTTTAAGTGCGTTTCCCAGAGTGTCAGAGGCGGTCTCCTCACTGCTACTAAAACCGCATTCTCTGACTGGAGAACATGTTTTCGTGCATCTTTATGCCTGCTTCAGGATGTGACATTATGTTTTTCACTGCCTTTTTGAAACCTTTCAGCCAATGCTGTAAATAAAAAAAACTAGTGCTGCTTCTTGTTGTGGGCTACTGCTATCAAGCTGGGGGCCCTCCAGACCTCGGCATAGCTGTTTTAATCCCTAGCATCTGCCTAAAAATTTACTCTAACTTGAAAGGAAAGGGCAGGCTGTCACTGAGAGTTCCTCTGAGAGGCTTTGTTGAAGGAAGTGCTTTCTCAGAAGGTGTTTGAAGGCAACAGCAGAAATGGGAAAATATGGACATTCAAAATGTGGAGTAACCATTTGAAGAAGAGAGGGACTTATGAGCCCCCAGTTTGCTTCGTGATCTGACTTGCTCTATCAACACTGTCTGGCATGATTAGCCTAGAAAGGCTAGTGAGGCTGCTCTTAGACATCTAGCTAGGACACAACATCTATGTGCTATCAGCCAGTCCTCGATGTAGTGGTGTGCAGTGTGTAGTGTTCACCTAAATTCCCATGATAAAACATTTCTCTTGCCCAAGACTGCTGCTTCTGAGTTTTGTAGACTCATGCTTCTGGGAACTGTAGCATGCACTGAAAGCCATTTTGCTATTAACTGTCGGCATGAAAATACCATCCTAAGTATGTGGAACACATAATTACAGTGGCATTGATTAAAAATACTTATCAGTCTACTCTGCTGCCAGTGCCTGAAGAGGTTTCTAAGGGTTTTCACCAGCAGCACTGTAAATTATTTGTCAATGAATTATGAAAACATTGAGTTGTTTATACTTCAGGGATATCCTCTTAATAAACCACTGCCTGCTTGCCACCCTCAATTTTTTTTGCCCCCTTCAGAAAGGTGTCTAAGGTAGGGGTTCGTTGTGGGAGTTAAGATATCATGTTTATATTTCAAAAGCCAAGCCGAAGCCCTTAGATTTTGTCTCCAGCTGAGAGAAGCACACATTTAGAAATTACAACATTGGTATTGGCTATCTGGAGCTTTAGGAAGTGGCTGAGAGCTGGCAGTCAATTAAAACTGGGCTGGAGTTCAATAGCAGAGTTATGCTGCCTGTTTTTGTAGGATGTGTTTGAATCCTGGGCAATGCTGCAATATGGTTTTGATGTAGAAGTATGTAAAAAGGAAATGTAACCCTTAAGAAGCTGTCTGCATTTTCTGGTACAGACAGGTTGTTCTACATAACTTCAGCTCAGGACCATATTTTGGCTGGAAAGTGGCACCCCACATACTGTGGTGCAGATTCTGATCCCATTTGCTGTGGTGTAAATGTGGGGTAAAGTGTTAACTTTGTTCCTTTGGGCAAGGAGCTGTGTTACATGAGTATCGAAGCGTGACCAAAATCTGTCTTTCTGTCTGTAGCACAATGCTGGCTTCAGTGCGAGTGCCGTGTAGCAGCAGAAATAAGAGATTGTGCTTCTGTCCGACAAGGAAAGCTGTAATCCTTGTACTCTGGAAATGAACGTGGATACCTAGTGGTTCAGCCCCAAGCCTCCCAGCTGGGCTATGGAAGATCTGACTGATCATAGCAAATCTCTGGGCCCAGCATTTTAAAGCAGCTGATTTATACAGCTGAATTCACAGCTGCTTTTATATATAAGGACCCTGACTTTTCCTTCCTTCCTTCCTCTCTTTCTTTCTCTCTTTCTCTCTTTCTTTTCTTTTCTTTTCTTTCCTTTCCTTTCCTTTCCTTTCCTTTCCTTTCCTTTCCTTTCCTTTCCTTTCCTTTCCTTTCCTTTCCTTTCCTTTCCTTTCCTTTCCTTTCCTTTCCTTTCCTTTCCTTTCCTTTCCTTTCCTTTCCTTTCCTTTCCTTTCCTTTCCTTTCCTTTCCTTTCCTTTCCTTTCCTTTCCTTTCCTTTCCTTTCCTTTCCTTTCCTTTCCTTTCCTTTCCTTTCCTTTCCTTTCCTTTCCTTTCCTTTCCTTTCCTTTCCTTTCCTTTCCTTTCCTTTCCTTTCCTTTCCTTTCCTTTCCTTTTTGGTTTTTTCAACTGTGGCACCTTTCAGTGGTTAGAGTGTTATGTTTTACTTGCACAGATCAGGACCCTAACAGCAGTAATTTGCCCTGCCTGCTCGCCATGAGTGAGGTGCCCAGGTCTGTTAGCTTTATTGCACTTGGCGTTCACTGGATTACTCTTGCTCTCATCAGACAAAGCAGATCAGTTTTGTATCGAGGGACCTATTTTGGTTTCTCTTCTATTTTTTTTTCTTTTTGTTTTTCTCCTGTATGGTTTGAGGCTTGTAATAAGAGTGCTTGGGAGCACTTGCAGCACTGTTGTATATGCATGAAAAATACCACCTCCCGGCCCCATTAGTTGGAGAACAAGTTTCAAAAAGGAATATTTGCCCTAAGGGCCTTCCCCAAAGACACTGAAACTAATTAAAAGGCTCCCATTAACTTCAAGAAGATTTGGATCCGATCCCTGGTGTTTTTGTTTTCGAAGAGCTGACTGTAACCACGGTTTTCAGGCCGTGGTGCAAGGCAGCTTAGCTCCGATGGCATTCCCAGCAACCGATGCCCCTTGGAACAGGCTGCAAATGTGTAAAACAGATTCGCCTGTTTACAAACTATTCTCAGATGAAACCATTTAAACTCACTTTAAAAAGAAAGGAAATAATTGTTCCATTTACTTTATGGGTTAATTATACTGGCTAACTAGACTATGCAACAAGGAAAGGATCCAGAGATCTTGGGCCTGGGAGTGAAGTCATGCCCCTTACCAGTAGAGAAAAGAATGGTAATTGCCTGCTGTGAGTACGAACATATTTTGCTGGCTAGCAAAGAAATGGCATTGACAACTGGCAAATCCACTCTGCTGAGGAAAAAATGTATTTTTGAGGCAGGCACACAGCCAGCATTTTCATTCGGGAAGTCTCATAAGTGGAATCAAAACTCTTGTGGAGGTAACATGAAACTGTGCATTAGAAGGTTGGTTTTTTTAGTCCCACATTTAATTCTGTCAACATTTCATGCTGGAATAAGAAAAATATTCCTTAGGTTGGTTTTAGTCAGTTCCCCTCATCTTTTTTTCCCTCTCAGTTTCTTTCTCCACCCCTCTCCTTAAGATTTCTTTCAGCAACATATTTGTTTAGAAAGCAGTGGTCCTTAGGAAAATGGTGATACAGTCTCCTCTCAGATGTGCTGTGTGAGCAGCACTGGACATTTTGAGCTTGGCTCTGACTTGGGGACATGCTGAAGATGATGGATTCACACAGAAAGGGTAGACTTGTAGGAAAATCAGAGGAGCAGCAACCCATCCAGATCAGCTATGACGCACCCATGTTTTCTGCAGCCCTTCCTGCCCTCACATGGCGATGGCAGTTTTGAAATGAAGTAAAAAATGTAAAAACACCGTGTGTTAGTGAAGTTCACTGGAGATGAAGGGGCAGAGCTGAGACCTCAGAGATGGAACAAGTTTTACACAGTGCATCTAATAGCAGTAGGCACAGAAGTTAACTTTTCGTGTATTTACGGGTAGAGTCCTAGGGTCATGTGTGTAAATACATTTAGGTCTTCTTTAGGTCTAAGGCAAGCAGACTTTGTAATTGATTCTCTACAAGCCTCAAGGTGGCCATACTGGGAGTTGTTTGGTATTGAGGTCTTCTGAAAATCTTCTTGACAACATAGAGAACCAATCTTTTAAAATGTAATTAAGAACTTAGCACTTCTGAAATATTAACCTTCTGCCTTTGTGCTTAAGGATTTATAAAGAGCTAGAACTTTGGCTCATAAATCTGTACACAGGCACTTAAACAGCCTGGTTACCCAAAGTGCTGAGCACTCAGCCTTTCCGGTTGATTTTCTAGGGTTTGGCCTAAAAAAAGGCTTAGAGCTGAGCTCCTATTCTTTCTTTTCCTCCCACACCTCTTAGTGATTTAAACTGTGTTGCTCTCTATAGGGCTTCACTTTGCAGTCATGTTTGCTGCATTTCCTCTATATCAATTGCAAAGTGAGTCATTAAAATGCGTTGCTTGCAGAGTTTGAAATCACAGGTATCCTGCAATTGCCAGAATGTGAATCCCTTTTTGTACTAAAAGGTTCATTTCAGCAAAATTCTTTGAGAACCACTTTTTTAGCTAAACCTTTGCTACTCTTTGTGCCTATCCTGGTTCTGCTATGCTTCGATATATAGCTTATAATTGGTGTATGCTTTTGGTATTTGTCTACTAAGAATTAGACTATGGTCACCTTCTTACTTTGTATACTCTGATGAGCAGCTTTTGGATAGCATTCCTTCTTGCCATCAGGCAGAATTTGATCCATAGGGACTAAAAAATTCCTGAAGACCATTTCTTTCTATCATTTGTTTTCCCAGTCATTTTACTCTTCCGTATAACTTGAATACTGCAAAAAAAGCTCTCCTGTTTAAGAGATAGCTTAGAAAGTCCATTATGTTCAGTCTTCTGATCTTTGTTGATGCTGATGGGTGTCATTCTTTATCATAAAGAACCCTAACTTATGGGAAATAAAATAAATATCTGACGCCACAAATGTCTAAGAGAGCATCTTTGTTTTTCCTCCTATTTTTAAAAGACTTCATAAATGAGCAAACGTGTTGCCAGAAAACTAGTTTGTTCAGGCTTTTCTATTTGTTACAGAGCAAGTAGCATAACAAAGTACAAATGTGCAACAGAAAGTTGTGTAAGAGTGGAAGAGCTTTTGGAACAGGAGCTAGAGAAGGCATTAACATGGCCTTATTTATGGATATAATTTAAAAAAAACCTATTTGGAGGCAGGAAATAAGTGTTTATTTTATCTAGAAATGATTTGTTGTTGTGTTAGAGTTTTCTGTTCTGGCAGTTCTGTGATGGCACTGCAGTGGCAAAACGGAGAACAACATAGAAATACCTGAAATTCTTAAAAGAATAAAAAAACTCAAGTGATTGTTACTGCCAGGAAGACAAAAATCAAAACAAAACAAAAAGTTTTAATAGTCCGTGTGTATTTCCTCTTAACAAAGATGAAAGTAATTTCGGAGGGAACTCTGCTTAGAATGGATCAAGATTTTTTGCCTTTCATTGTTCTATAGTACTGCCAAAAACCCTGTAATTGATGGAGGTAAATACTAAAGATAAAATATATTTCTTGTTAACTCTGGGAAATATTTTTTATCTTTTTACAAAAGCATGTATAATAACTTTAATGGGATGGAAAAGTGAGGGGGAGACAGAAGTCCTCTATAGAGTCAGGGATACAAGGCACCTGCCTACCATTTTATTTGGCCTGGGTGTAAATAGAGGGCTTTGGACCAGATTGCCATTAATCTCTCATCTTTCGTTATTATTCAGTAGCTTAATCCATAAAATACTTTACATGGTATATTATGACCCTTTGATTTCTAAATGATTTTTCTCACAAATCTTTTTCTCCCTGTGTGTTTATTGTATTCCTGTGCACATGGAAAATTTGGTTCTGCTAGCAAGGCCAGAGCAAAGTTTTCCAAACGGAAAACAATTCACCCTCACTTTTGAATTGTAAAGTACTTCTAAAGGGAGGCTGGGCCCTTTTAAACATCAGAGGAGAACCGAGCATGAACAAACTTTGCAGGGCTGAGTCCTCCAGAAGCTGGGCTGGCTTTGAGCCTGAACTTGCACTCATTGAAATTATGAGAGAGGTGTGAAGTAGAGCTGTGCTTGTGGTGTGTAAAATAGGCCTTTGAGTGGAAATGAAATGTAGAAGAAGGTTCTAGATTTGTTTCATTATTATAGGGATTAGAAGAATTACAGAAGTAGAAGAATAGGCCAGGTTGGATGGAGCTTTGAGCAACCTGGTCTAGTGGGAGAGAGGTGTTCCTGCCCACAGCAGGGGTGTTGGAACTAGATGATCTTCAAGGTCCCTTCCAACCTTAACCATTCTATGATTCTACGAATAGCCCTTTCCACGCTTCTCCTCCTAGAAACAGGTAACTGCAACTCCAGTAAGAGGAAGTTGATCTCAGGCTATGAAAAAGGATGAGACAGAGACCTCAACTACAAACACTATTTGGGTAGTTGTTAGTTCAGAAATGCAATTAGCATTTCATTAGTAAGTGTTGGCAATAGTAATGTTCAAATAAAAAATTTCACAGATTCATCTTCTGTCCAAAATTCAGGCAACTTGTATTTTTGAAGACCCAGCTAGCCTTATTTTTGGGAAGTTTTCACAGAATCACAGAATGATTGGAAGGGACCTTTGTAGGTCATCTCTTCATCATTTTACTCTATTACATTTTGGGCTTGAGCAAACCCATGAAACAAAAATGTGAGCAAGCTGAAAAAGACTGTCTCTAACCTGGACAAAACCTGAATGATGTGGAGATTTGAGAGTGAAAAGATTTCTTGTGAAATTTCTAGGGTACTTTCAGAAAAAAATAGATGTTGGAATGAAGTCTTCTAAACTTTGGAGAAACATCTGAACTCTGGGATAGTCACTAAAACCAGACTTAAAAAAAGAAAAAAGAGTATTAAAATGCAATGGATGTTTTTGAAAGAGGCAAGATTGACATCTATGGAGAACAAACATCTCTGCTTAAGAACAGAGCTGTTGGCAACATGGGTTTGGTCAGGACTGGGCTGAGGTAGTGCTTTTCCTCAAGGAAACTGTATACCCCATGTCCACAGCCTTTTATTTCTTCTGTTTTGCTGAAGGATCACTCCAGAAAAGTCTAAATAGTGTTAAAGTGTTAGAAATGTCTAGCTGGCAAACTTATCATTTACATCAATGGAAATTGTGATTTTGTTATCAATTTTCATTCCCCTTTACTCATATCTTTCCCAAAATAGGTGGTCAAGTATTACTTTGGATGGCTGGGTAGCTTCACCTCTCATTCTGGCTTCTTGTGATCTATGCCCACGGCTGCTACTCCTCGCATATGTGAATCGTTCTTTGAGCCACCTACCCACCAAGTCACAGTTCCTACCACCCAAAGCACTTCATAGATAAACCCTAACTTTTGTAGAGAAAGCTTGCTTCTAAAAATAAAAGGCTAATTCAAGATCTTGTCCTTTTTCTGAGACAACCAACCCATGTGGCAGCTATGGGAAACACCTGTTCCTTATGCTTGGAAAAAGAGACTCAGCTCTTCACCCCATTTCATTGCAATCCTCTGCTGGAAATAGATTACGGACCACTTTAATAATTGCTTTCTTGTGTTTGTTTGTTTTTAGTTAATAGGAAAAAACAGAAACATTCTAAACTGAGTTCAAAGGGAAATTGGTCATTTCTACTTCCCCATCCAGGAGAAAAGGGGTAAAATCTGTTTTGAGTTTAGCTATCAATCTAGAAGTAAATTGAATTAAATACAAAAATGTTTGAAAGCAGAGTTGTATTTCATTCCAGCTACACTGCCGATTTAAATGGGGTGGTGGAAGGAGGAAAGGGCTTAAATATTCAGCATCTTTATAATTAAGTATCCCTTGTGCCCCCACTACACCTCTTCTGAAAACAAAGCACAAAGCATGTTTGGAATAGCTTGTTACTGCTCTGCTGTAAGGCGCTGATGCCCGTTCCATTAAAGCACAGCCCAAAGCAATGTGGGGTGCTGGGCTGCACCAGTGCATGTCTGCACCCTCTGTTTGGGCATCCATGTGTACGCTTGCACATGCACACCAAACCTTGTGCAAACATATCACAAGAGCCAGAGCCCATGGTTTGTACGTGTTATGGTGGACTTCCAAGGCAAATGAAGGAAAAGAAAAGCTGTTTACTGCATTAAAAAGCATGCTAGTGGAAGAAAATGCCGTTTGAAGGATCAGTGGGCAGAAGGAGAATAATGCTACAGAGTTTTCCAAGGGCAGGAAAAGAAAGCAAGCTTGCCCTTTAGTTCTGAGTTCCATGAGCAGGACAGGGAGGGAAGTAGATCTCTGATATTTATTTCATGTAAGGATTTTGTACTCTGCAAGTGGTCTGCATCACTATTTTTTATTTCTTTCTTTGGTCCTTAGAGTGTTAGGCAGGCTCAGCAGGGTGACTGATACACCAGTTGAACTGAGAAAAATGACATGCATAGAGATGAAGGCTGCTATTCACCAAAATGTAACAAAAGGAAATAGTGAGTAAGCCTGCTCATATTCAGCATACCCAGGAAGGCCGGCATTAAGAGTAGAGCTGCCATCATCCTGGGGCAGGCTTCAGGCGGTGGTGCTGGTTCAAAACCCAGCAGATCTTACTCACATTCCCAGTGCTAAAGGCTTCAATTCAGTCCCTTACACAGCCTTTTGTGCAAGATATCAGATCAAAACACAGAACCCTGGTTTCAATTCTTGGCTCTGACACTTGGGCTATGTCTTTCTGTTGTCATGAGGGTTCACAGTTTGAGTCTCTGCTCAAGGCTTTGATGCTCTGTATTGCCTGGCTGTTGACTTGCAGTGTGGCACAGCTGTGAGCCAGCTGTGATCTCCAGGTGGAGAAACACAGTTGGGTGGGAACATGGTAAGACACTGATGTGAGCTCAAATCTCATCTCCACAAGCAGGATGGATGTAACTAGTTGAAGTCACATGACACAGGGAATGTGAGCACACATCCAGGCATGGCTAAATAGGAAAGAGTCAACACATCCTGACCTGGGGATTCGTGAGTTGGAAATGATGGACAGGACAGACAAAGCGTTAGGCCAAACATTGAGGCATGGACAGGCTTGTATCAAGGTCCAGCCAGAAGGTAACACAGAAGGCCAGTGAGTACTGCTGCAGCAAACACTACAGGAGGAAGCTGGAGTGGTAGTAATATTTATGTGCCATTGATGAAGCTTCTTTCCTTAATACTTGTAAAGAGCTCTGGAGCGCACTATCTGCTAGATTAACCTGCACTGATTTTGCATCCATTTATATGGGAACATATGTATTTTTAACATTAATTCTGCTACATGTTCAAATGAGACATGCTTTACAATGTAATTAAGAAACCTTTGTTTTCACACAATTTTCAGCTCACACTTTTCCCACTTTGCTAATGCCTTCAATGCACAAAAGCCATGAAGAAAATCTTTCCGTGACATGATGGCATTACCAGCTCTTTTCAAGTGGGAGGACTGTACTCCTACACAGCAGATTTTCCTTGTGTTGTGGTATTCATGCAGCACAGAGCTGTACTTCTGAAGGGTTTCTTGTTTAAGCTCTTTCATGCTTCTTGCCTTGGAGACTTCTTTTAGACTTGTAGCCAAGAGGAGGTCAGGAAGTGCTCCATGCTGCAGCTTCTTTTTCTGTATATGTTTCTATGTGGTTCTCCACAGATCCATGGAACACATTCCTTTCCATCTCTCTCCCTTTCAGAGTAGTTTATGTTTCATTATTTGCAGATGGAAAAATGACAACTTGACAGAAGGGGAGGATCATTTTATTTAAATCATTGTTGTGTTTCAGGCTCCCATGTAATGTAATGGAGTAATACTGAGAATGCAAAAAATGTTCAGATTTTATTTGCCCAGTGCATGAAAAATGAACTTCTGTGCACATTTCCATGTGAGGTTATTTTTAGCTGTCATTCTACTGATGGAATTTGCCCATCTTTGTGACTTTCCCATTTGTCCAAACTACTGATGCATTTACTGATGCCTTTACTGCCATTGATTTTAGGGGTCAGAATTTGGTTTTATAAAGTCTGTATTTTCCTCTCTTTTGTACTTCTGTTTTCATTGCTAAGTGCACAGAGCAACAACCAGAGATAAATTAAATTTTGAAAAAGACACTAGGAATTCTGCAGCCCAAACCAACTCATTTGACCCAAGACACACAAGCTCCATTCCTCAGTTTTGTTTATTCTTTTCCTACCATGATTTGCAGCCAAAACACACTAGCTCTGCTCACTCCTCATATCCCAATCACAAAACCAGGAAAGACTTCCTTGAGCTGAGCAGCACTGTTAAGCCCTTGTCTAATAGTTTCAGATTCATTTAACTGTGAGCACAAAGTTATTGAAGTTTCAGAAAAATCTGGGTGTGATCCCAATCCTGGTTAGTAGGGGCTCTGAGAAGTGGTGGAGTTTGAGGCCAATGTCCTATCTGCTGTTTGTGCCAAGCTTCTTCTCTTGTACTTCTTTCCCTGCTATTACATTTCAGTGCTGTAGGGGAAAGCACTGAGAGCACGATGCTGTCAGCCAGAATAGATTCAAACCTTTAGTGGCAAAACCAAGTGGTGGGGAAGGCTGGGATGGGCTTGGGGAAAAGCCCACCTCAGAGTGGAGTGATCAGCTCAGGGAACTGAAGATGGACACCAGCTGGCATTGCCCAACAATCACTCCTCCATCTTCTACCTTTCCTGGGCTGCCCATGTGAGAGGGCAGTGCTACTTTCCTCCCTGTGAGTGCCAGGGCCATTAACTGGAGTGCTTTCCTACCCAACTGGCTGACCTTCTTGTGCCTAAAGGAGCCTATTCTGTAGTGCTGTAATCAGGAGCAGTAAGGCTATAGCTGCATCTCAGCAGTGGGGTTGGCAGCTGAGCTCAGGGGATATTAATTACAGAGGACATCCTTCTACCTTTCTGCACTACTGGCCCTTGGGCACACTGGATGGTCTGACCACTGCATTCACTATTTCATTTTGCAATTGTGTCCACATTAAGTCATGTAGTACACGCAGAAGTCTCCAGCATCCCAGTTTTCTAGCATAGCAACTGAGCTTTGTTCATGAAAGCAAATAATTACTTCATAGCAGCATATACTGTCCTGAGTCTGCACTATGAACCAGGAGCAAACCTTTAAACTTTCCTGTATCCTATCTTATTGGAGTAGGTGTTTTTACAGAAATTGATGTCATGGAATCAAAACAAAGTGCTTCTTTTTTGTCTGTGTTTTGCTCTGAATCATGGTTGTTACTGCAATATAACAGAGTTCTGCTGTTATCTTCCACCTCTCCCCTGAAAGATCAACCTATAAAAAAACCTATCTGGGTTTTAGTCACCTGGTTATACTTAGTTTCTTATTTTAAAATAGCTTTCAAAATAGATCAGACATTACACCGTTAAAAACAATTTTCCCTGTAGGTATTGAATATCAGAACGGGATTGTAGTAATAACTGATAGGTATCTAGAATAATCTTCAGTATGGACCGAGACTACAAAGATCTGTCAATCACTGCATTTAACTTTAAACACAGATGATTTGAATTCGTGTTAGCAGCATGAGGAAGTCAAAAAGATGGAATGGTGCTGTCAGAGAAAAGATGATAGGATTACCTCTGCTGTTAGCCTTTCCTGCTACTTGTTTGAGATACTAAATCAAGGTGAAGTTTATGAAAAAGGCTACAACGAGGGTTTCTAACTCTTCATTCCTGCTGGGATTTTCCTATTATAAATCTGCTGTCAGAAATAAGTGCTTTACTTGTGGCTTAATTTTATGCAGGCACAAACACCTTGGTTCAACACGTTTTGCCAGAGACAATCTTGACTGTCTTAATGCAACAGAGTCCTCATTAACAGGGACCTGTGAAAGAAAAATGCACACATGCTCTTTTGTCGTTGGTCATTCATGAGCAGTCCGATGAAAACTGAAATAAAACATAAATCCTGAGGTGGTGTGGAGCCAGTGTGGAGACGTGAGTGTTTGAATCACACAGCTTATGTGAATTATCCATCTTGAAGAACATTACTCTCCACCTTTTGAATGGATTTTCATTAATATGATGGAAAGCTCACAGTTTATATTTGTTCTGCTGTGGCTGCTGAATTTACCACTGCCCCCAGTGCTCTCCCCAAAAGCAAACACCTCTGTTGTGGGATTTTTCCTTTTCTATCCAACTATATAACAGTATAGGTGACTAGACAATGGTTCCCAAGAACCTCTCAGACTTGCTTGGGCAGTTCTTTCTCCATGCAAGGGCCATCAAGACAGATCAGTAGTACTTTGCTGGCTTCATAATGCATTTGCCCCGTTTTTTTTGAGTTCTGCATGCAAAAAAAAAAAAAGTCAGGATCAGGCCTCAAAAGCTATAAATGGCCATTTGCCTATTTCCTCTGAATATTGGCACTGTCTGATGTACTGGGCTGTGTTTCAAATATTAACCAAGTAAATTTGTCACCGGTGTCTGTTATCTTGTTCTTAGGACATGGATGTGAAATTTGCCTTCAGGTACTCAATACTGGAAGCATGACTTTGAGTTTGTCCTGTCTAAAAGGAATTGTTAACTTAAAGTCATAGGAGAGGGAATCTCAGATCACAGGAAAACAGATCTTATTACTGTGATGAAAGACACCTTTACCCCAACCCACTGGTGCTTCTGTGTTGCTTTGATATCAGAGTTTTAAACCCCCAATCAACTAAGACTGCATCCCTTAGGCAGTGACAGCATTAAAGTCAAGCCCAGAGGAATCCTCATGCAGTGCTGTGAAATTTTAAGTTTCAAAATACAATTTGTTTCATGTTGAAAGAAGATGCTGATGTTCTAAAACTCCACTTTAAGTAAAATTTTGCCTTATTTTCCAGTCTGGTCATTCAACACATGTATATTCTAACAAACCCAAAATCTTTTCATTTTGATTTGCTTAACCTCGTATTGTAAAGTAGTCTAAAAATGAAAAATATGAGGTGTACTTTTTAATGGAAAGCTCCAAAAACTCCATTCAGAAAACATGAAAACAAGTCATTTTGATATTGCCAGAACTGTCTCTTCATTTTGCTTTTTTTAATCTCCCCCACCTTCCGCAAAGAAAGTGCACCTTTTTGATGGAATATGGCTCCAGTGTTTGTGACTGGCTGTAGATGGAATAGTCAACTGGTGAAATATAATGTGCTTTGAATTATCTCAGCAAAACGCTTCACTTGCGGTAAATTCATTGGCATGTATGCACATTGTGTTTCCTCAGATCAGGATGACAACCTCATTGCTGGCTGGCTTGTGGCATCCCAAGTAAATACATGTAAACTTCACAGCTGTAAGCTGTGTTAACAACCAAAAGAACATAGGGGCTTCTTTCTTTTGTTCTTTTCTAAAGAAAAAGTCTATGCCAAGGTGCTTCTTCAAGCAAAAGACTATGAGGTAGCATAACCCAGTTTATTTTATCTCTGTTTTCATGTGGTTTTCTTGACTTAACACCCCAGTTTGTAGCCAAGAGCTCCTAAAAGCTGGCGGAGGGGAGGGTCTTGACAATGTTTTGGGAGGAAAGGGAGGATTCTGATATACAGGCAGCCTGTTGTATGGCACTTCAAAGCATCCATTTTCCAAAGTGTGGCAGATCTAAAGTAGCCACAGAAATCATTTTCCTGATGAGTCTGAACTGTGAAGTGGGAAAAGGGAAGCCTTTCCAGTGTGCTGTTGTGGCATAATTTAATCTTCCCATGTACCCCAAGTGCAGATGCAGTCTTGACTGTTTAGACATCTGAAGCTACTGAAATCTCTTTGGCTTAAGCACAGAAAAATATACCTGATCCTCTGAGCTGCAGCAGATATGCTGTGCTTTAACCATAGCAATTGGGAACTTGGAGGGGAGAGGCTGGTTTTGTTCGTTTGGGTTTTATTTATTTATTTACTGTCTTACAAACTAAGATCTCAGTAAAACCTTGAAGTGTTCATCTGAGAATCCAAATCAGAGGGCATTTCTGTGTGAAACAGGTATCTGCAGGTGGGTATGGCTCTTGGCGTGCACAGAAGCCCAGATTACAAGTAGGGGATTTTTGAGCTCTGCTTCAGGAAGACTGATTCCAGGGAGGCTGGAGAGGGGCCAGGAGGAAGGAAGAGGCCCTCTTGGGGGGTGAAAGACTTTGAAGTGTGACCTCAAGCAGAAGTGGAGTGGCAACGGCAGGAGCCGAGGTGAGGGGCAAAGGGGGCGGGCAGCGAGGTGCAGCGGCTGCAGAGGCAGGGAGGGGAAGGCAAAGGTCAGGGAGGGGGACGTGCAGCTACAAAGCTCCCAGCGGCTGGGACAACAACACTGGGAGCTGGGTGCCCACTGGACAGGTTGCAACAAGCAGTTTGGGGAAACCGGCTCTGGTTTTTAACAGATGGTTTGACATAATGAAGGCTGAGCCCTGAATCACTCGCCCCGGGGGAAGCAATGGCTGAAGTATCAGCCTAAGAATCACGAGACCAGGGTTTTATTCCATCATCTGCAGCTATTTCAGGATTGACTTTGGGCAAGCAGTTGATATGCTTGCATCTTGGTTTCCCCACCGTTGCTCACCTTGATACCCCCGAAACTGAGACACTAGAAGAGGGAGCCTCTACTCTCCCAATGTGGGAGGACAGAAACACTGAAATTAAAATATGGCAAGTTCAAAACTGTCAGAGGGAATTCCTTTTTCACACACACTGTTGCAAATCAGGGCTAACACCAGTGACTAAGGTGAGCTGGCGTCAGTGGGAAACAGAAATAAGTGGGGTCTGTTCAGTGCCCATACAAGTAATAAGCACACACTCATAGGGCCCTGACCCAGCTATTCTTCTGTAATTTAAGTTTTTAATAAAACTTTTTTTTGCCTACCTTTTTGGAGACAAGTGTTGAAATGAATCTTTGCTCATGTAAAATGCATTTGCCATGTGACCAATGGTTATTTTTAAAGCACTGAGCAAAGTGTATGCATGTGTGTGTCAGAGAGACAGAGGGAGTCTTTATGTATTTGCTGTGATAATTGTTTATGAATATAGTTGTTTTTTCCAATTATCCTTGTAATACATCAGCAGTCTTGTCTCCATTTCTCTCTGTTGAGGTTTGTGTATAAATGTAGAGATTTATGCTTTCAGATGTTTCAGTTACAAAAGTATATGCTACATCTTAAGAATTGATTTTTATTCATAAAGTGCCACAGAACAGAGATTTGTGGAAAAGGTGTAGTTAAAAGTTAAACCGTGATCATGCAAACAAATATGTGGCCATAGGGCTAGTTTCAAGGCCTTAGATTGAAATGTTATTTCATATCCAAAAAATAAAGGAGTAACTCTAAAGGCCAGAGCTCACGCTAATGTCTGCAGGAGAAGTTAAGCCCAGAGTCAGGGCTGGAGAATTTGACCTAAAGCCTGTTAGTGTGGCTTCAAGGACAGAGACACAATATGGAAGTGGAGAGTTAATTTCTTCCACAACAGCAAGATTTTGTAATCTTGCTCAAGCAAAAGAATGGTGGAAAATAGGAAAGGTGGCCTGTGGGGTATAAAGTCATTTGCACCTGGAATAAATGAGTCTACAAGTGAAGTCCTAGCCCCTATGTCAGCAGTAAAAATCCTACCGAATTTACTTGGTCTACGTTGTACTCAAGGATTTAAGTACCTAGTGCCCAGCTGAGGTAACCGTCTTCTGTGAGTGGTCTCCAAATCCGGCACTGTGTAAATGCCAGATACATCATCTGTGTGCATGTGTTTAATATGAAAGCAGCTTTTGTTTTACAATTGCTGTTAGTGCCATAGGTTGTGGGGACTGGTTTTCATTAACATACTTAGACTTTTGTGATTTAACACTATTACACGATCTGAGCTTTTGAAAATTCCTTGAACAGGCCCAATACACAAAGTCTGCCATGTGTCTCGGTGCCCTTTCCAGGGCAGGAGTTGTTTCACACTGCTGGCATGACATGGTTTCTTCCAGCAGCACAGCAGGAAGAAATCCTGGCAGGTTTCAGAGGTTGTGAAAACCCTCATGGTTTAGCAACCCCTTCCTAATGCACAAAAATGAACAGCCTCTGTCGCTTTCTCCCTCAGAGATAACACCACCGCATTTATACTGTAGCAGGACATTATGCTATTTTATTTTGGATATAGAGGTCTGTAAATGCTGCTGTAAGGTATCTGCTGTTCAACCGTTATTTCATGTTGGCATTTTTATTTGAAGGCCCAACCATGGCCAAGAATAGGAAACTTCTGTACTTTTCTTCGTGTTACATCTTCCAACTGGAATATTTTCAAGCACAATAGAATTGAACATGAGCTTTGGGAAGGGAGGAAGAGGGGAAAAGGGAATCAACTAGAAGAGATGATGACTCCACTGGGGTACTCTGCAGTTTACTTCTCTGGGGACTGAAAAATGCTTTCAACCAGTGTGATGTTGCAACAGTCCAAAAGACGAGAGAAAAATCCATGTCTGGTCTAGACTGACCAGAAACTAAAAACAGGGGACACTTTGAATTCTGAGACTCTCACCACAACTGAAACTGTGTTCAGGCCAAGTAACTGGAAAATCAGTTTCTTGGATTAGAGAAGTGCGTTCCTGAAAAATCAGAGGCAGCTTTCCATTTTAATTGAAAAAAAAATTATTATATTCTGAAACATTGATTCTAACACTTGAACCGGTGCAAAGGTTTGCAGTCAGGGTGGCAAAGAGATCTGCTTTGTTTCATATGGAGCTTAGTGAAATATTACAGTAAAAAAAATTTTCTGTGACATTTTCTTGCCATTTGGCTGCGATAGTCTATCATTTGTCACAAAATGGAAAAATAAGATCTATCTTCATAATGTACCAAAAAGAAGCCTGACTGCACACACAAGTCAGGAAGAGGCATAGGGACTGGAGCTGAGTAGTGAAACCCTAGAACAGGAGATGGTTATAAGAAACCATACACCAGGAGACCTGAGAATCCCCTGGCCGGGAGTAATTGAATGTGGTAATTTCTAAGGTGAACTTGAAAATGAAATGTTGAGTAAAAATTACTTACGGGGTGCTTGTTTTAAGAGGGAAGTGTAGTAAATTTCAGGACAAATTTTTAAGTGGCAATAGTACAGGCACGGCCTATGCTGTAGACAAAATAAGGTTTCTGAACAAAATGACTCCTCTCAGTCAGGGCAGACTATAGTGTTTGGTTTTGGGGTGAAATATGTATTTCCTTCATTGTGCTGGTACAAGGACAGCTAAAGCCTGAGAGGAGGACTCTAGGGATCTGGTTGTACTGCTGGGCAGTACCACCTGCTGCGTATGGAATGAGGGATGAAGTGTTACAGAGATTTGCAGTGCACACAAAGGATGAAATCAGAAAACCCTCCTTAGATATGCCAGAGATATGTGAATAGTACTTCATTTTGCAAGAAACAAGGAAACTTAGGGGGTTTTCTCTTACTCCTGCACTTCTAAAACTCGTGTATTATTACTAGTCTACTCACTGTGGAAGACGTTAGGCTAAATATGTTAATTCCAGGGAAAATTGCCTTGCAATCTTCTGGATTAATAAATATGTCAAACATTATATTATTTTATTATTAAATTTTAAAACAATATTTTCTTCCAAAAGATTCAGTCAAATTACTTGAGTCTAGTACTCAATATACTTTATGTACTCATACAGACTGTATTTCATTGATATGTGAGCCCTCTCTTTTACAAAAGAGCACCACAGTACTTGAAGATAACAAAACATCAAGGAATTTTGAAGATGCCAGGCAGTCTGTTCTTGTAGTTCTGTGATTTATTCTAGCTCAGTCAAAGAATATGCAGACAGATAATTGTCTTCAGACAATTAAAAAACGTATAGGTGGAAACTGAAGGAACAATATCGCATGCTTCTGTTTGAGTCATTTAAGTGGTGTGGCTGTATGATTGTTCCAGATATTTGTTTATCAAATTTTACCCTTTCTTTTCCTAATGTTCTCTTTTCATCTGATAGCCATTAGAAAGCACAGCTTCTCTGTACTAGTTTGTAAGGACAAGATGATGTGTTGAGAATGCGTTGTGTTAGGAATGGGGAGCTCTAGAAGGATAACCTGGGATTTTTTAATGTTTCTGCAATGCACATTTAAGTATCTTTCTGTGTAGGGGGCAGAGATACCTTGCATGCATATGATTCTTGCATGCAAATATGCTTGCAAGCTCAGGCTTACATGAAATTCTCATCTGAAATTTGTTGCCTGTTGCACAGCGCTTAGGCCACTTCTGTTTTTTTTCAATATTCAGTACTGAATAGTCTTCCCTGCTTTGGCTAACTGAAATACATTTTAGGAGGCAGCTGCCTATTGCCAAGAAGAGCCTGCATGCAAGAATATTTCCATCTGGGATGACTAACGTGTGCCCGGTGTATGTCCAGTTTCACATCCCACTCTGCAAGCAAAATACACTGATGAATTAATTCTCTTATTGCTTCAAAAGGCAGTCAGAAGATGAAAGTGAAAAACTGGACAGATTTCAGAAAATTACATTATATGAAAAATAGGTCATTCAGATAGATTTCAGATCATAGATTTTCAAAAATGTGAAATGTCAAGGAGTTCTATTTGAAAAAGTATGTGTTCCCTTGTTACATATTTTGCTAGTGATGGAATGAATTAAAAAAATAAAGACAGTATTTTAACTCCTTCTAGGGTAATGCCAACAATATTCAACTTGTGTGTTAGGTGAGTGGACAGTGAGGTGGATTGAGATCTGGATGAATGACAGAGCTCAGAGGGTTGTGATCAGTGGCATGGAGTCTAGTTGTGGAGGCCTGTAGCTAGTGGTGTTTCCCAGGGGTCAGTACTGGATCTGGTCTTGTTCTACGCATTCATCAGTGACCTGGATGAAGGGACAGAGTGTACCCCCAGCAAGTTTGTTGATGATACAAAACTGGGACAAGTGGTTGACACACCAGAAGGCTGTGCTGCCATTTAGCAAGACCTGGACATGCTGGACAGTTGGATGGAGAGGAACCTAATCTGACATTCAACAAGGGCAAGTGTAGGATTATGCACCTAGGGAGGAATAACTCAATGCAGCAGCACAGGTTAGGGCTTGACCTGCTGGAAAGCAGTTCTGCGGAGAAGGACCTGGGGGTCCTGGTGGGCAGTAAGTTAACCATGAGCCAGCTGTGTGCTCTTGTGGCCAGGAAGGCCAGTGGTATCGTGGGGTGCATTAAGAGTGTGGCCAGCAGGTTGAGGGAGGCTGTCCTCCTTCTCTACTCTGCCCTAGTGAGGCCACATCTGGTGTACTGTGTCCAGTTCTGGGCTCACCAGTTCAAGAGAGACAGGGAACTCCTGGAGACAGTCCAGCAGAGGGTTGTGAAGATGATGAGGAGACTGGAACTTCTTTCTTATGAGGACAGGCTGAGAGATCTGGGTCTGTTTAGCCTGGAGAAGACTGAGAGGGGATCTTATCAATGCTTATCAATATCTAAAAAGCGGGTGTCAAGAGGATAGGGCCAGACTATTTTCAGTGGTGCCCAGCAACAGGACAAGAGGCAGTGAGCACCAACTGGAACACAGGAAGTTCCATCTGAACATGAGTAAAAATTTCTTAGAGTACATGGAGCATGGGAACAGGCTGCCCAGAGATGTTTTGGAGTCTTCCTCTCTGGAGATATTCACAGCCTGCCTGGATGCAGTCCTATGCAACCTTCTCTAGGTGAACCTGCTTTAGGAAGGTTGTTGGACTTGAAGGATCTCCAGAGGTCCCTTCCAGCCCCCACCATTCTGTGATTCTGTATTTGATCCAGGCTTATGTAAATATAAACATGATGCATTTGTCCTTGCTCAGTTTGTAATTCTTTCGTAACAGAAACAGCAAAATTAATTTGAACAGTTGTAAATATAAAAGTGATACAACAATTTCTGGTATTTCATAGTTGCAAATATCAAGTCTGCTTCTTGTGAAGACACTTGATTTTATTGAATGTGTCATATGCATGGCTGATCCTTCTCATTCACTGAAGGAATGTCAATGCTGATATGAAACCCCATATAATAACCCACTGGCTTCTCATATATCAGTGACTCACTCAGGCAATAAAATATATAATTGTGATGCTAATTAAATTGCTATTTCAAAAATATGTCTTTAATAAAGGGATTGTTTGTACCTAGTCAGAATTAAAAACAGAGCTGTCAGTCTAATTCAGTATAGCTGTCAATACTAAAAACAATACACAGAAGCTCCAACTTAGCTAGTCTCAGAGGTGCAGGTCTAAGAAGGTGTAAATCCTCCACACAAGAAGACTCCACAACATGCTGCCAGCTGTTTAACTGGTGATACGTATATTAGCAAAGCAGAGACCTATAATTACATAAATCCTCAAAATATGAGCTATTTAGCAAACTATTTGAGCGGTACAAGTGCTAACTGCCTAAAACTGGCAATCCAAAACTCAGACAACCAGCAAAGAGAATGTTGACCCAAGCAAAACAGTATTCACCTCAAGAATTAAAACCCTAAGCCAGTGTCATGTGCAGACCTCTCAGATATAATTATTGTATTCTAGTTTGTCCTGAGTGTGCCTGTATCCAGGTGGTGATCCATCCTTGTGGAGGCCAAGGCAAGGGCCAGGCATAGAGCAGGTTCGTTGGAGCTAGTAGTTGGGCAACATTCAAAAATGAGTAGCTTACACACAGATTAAACAAAACCAGGTTTGTAGAGAGAAGTCATGCTTTTTTATTAGAGCAACTTCTGTAGTTGGAAAAAACAGGCAAGCTTTCAGACAGACAAGACCACTGCTGGTCTGGAACAGAAGCAGGAGTGTTCAAGCTTAGTACAAACTGAGAACAATTGCTCTGCTTTTACTTCTTCATGTTAAACAAAGCACTCTTAGGATTGATTGGCCACCTCCTAAAGAAGAAATGGTATTTGGTCCAGCCATGTCAGTCTTTATTAATCCCACATATGGCTCCACCAGCTTTAGTAGACAGACATCTTTAACCTGAGCATTTAATGATCATTTCCATTGAGGAATTGTTTATTTACAGTAAAAGGCAGGGCTTTAGGTTGAAACTCTGAAGCCAAGTATCTATTCTTCACTCAGCTGCTGGTCTACTGAGAAATCTACAGTGAGTGGGTCTATCCATCAGCTTCTGCATGGTAAATAGGCATAATAAAACCGACCTCCTTGCAAAGTCCTTTGAGATTTACAAAGGAGAAGTTTTACGCAGCAGCTATACACTTCTTCATTACTAGCCCTTTTTCATGTGGTTCCTTTAATAGACATTTGGGTGCTGATTTAGATCTTTTAAACAAGGTGTAACACTACTGGTGCTAGTAGCAATTCTGTGTTTGCCAAAGACTAGAAGACTCCTACTACTGTGATGCACACAGTTAAAAAGTTACTTCTTTAAACTTCCAAATGTCAGATAAGCTCTTAAATAGGGAAAGGCTGTTTGTGTTCAGGAGCTACAGAACTTCATCTTCCTGGACAATTACTGTAATGGCACATCCAATCTCAGTAGGAACATGTGAAAACAAATAACCATGTAGATGCTCACAGATTCTCAAATAGATGTACAATGGATGTTATCTTTTTCACATGTAAGTAAAGCACAGGAAAATAAATGCTGAAGCATTTCCCACTATTCTGTAATGTATGTGTATGTGCACAGTCAAATGTACAAATGCATAACTGTATATACTTAGGCACAATAGCAAATGTGTCTACTATGAACATATGTAGGTATGCATACATTGGCATTAAATAGTGCAAAATATTTTTTAAAAATGGCAAATAAACATTCAGATTGCAAAGCCAAACAACACTGGATATTCCAGAATGCAGGTTTCCTGGGCATCCTTAATTAGCCTTTTTGAATATATATGATGATATAGTTTTAATTACATGATAATATGTAGAGGGTTTTTTTCCCTTAACAGCTTCTCGTTTCAGCCAGTCAATGAGGAGGCAATTTTTTAACCCTTCCAGTTTTTATCTTCTTCCATTTTGTCCTCTGGCCTCAGATCTCATGTTAATGCACATGGTCTAAGTGTTACACTGACCACAGAAAACATTAATCCCCTTCCAAGCTTTTGTTTCTCTGTTGCTTCCATGACAGCAGCTTAATATGCCCCAAATCCTGATGAAAGTGTCTCTGTAACACATTTGTGCAAGGTGAGGGTACTGTTATCTTCACAATATTCTTGCCATAGTACAAAAGCACTGAAGCACAAGGGGAGAAAGGACAAAAATGTCAGAATGACAACGTTCAGTGAAAGCTGAGAGATGTGGGAGCTTTCACATGTGTAGAATTTCCCTAGCACTTTCTCCACTCAAAGCATGGGGCCAGTTGACTTCAGCTCTCAGCATTTCTGCATTTCATGCCCCAGGTGTCTCTTGTTGAGCACCCAGAAAATGAGGTCAAACACTCAAGAGGGAGGAAATTCCAGAATGATGTCATCATGCCTACATGTGCTGAGGGGGAAGGAGCTAATCGTGCCCAGGCAATCCAAATTCTGGCATTTGCTAACATTTTAGCATTTGGCTCACAACCCTATCATTTTTTTAGCTGAGTTTCTGTGTATGTGTATATATTTCTCTGTAAATAAATAAGGACATTTGAACTGTGTCTAATCTGCTAACAACTCTTGCACTGCCTTCTCAGTAAAACAATTTATTGATGTGTATGCCCTTGGAAAAAGGCATGGCATGCATTGTAATAGAATCATAGAATGGTTTGGGTTGGAAGGGACCTTAAAGATCACCTAGTTCCAACCTCCCTGCCACAGACAGGGACACCTACCACTCAACCAGGTTGCTCAAAGCCCCGTCCAACCTGACCTTGAACATTTCCAGGGATGGGGCATCCACAACTTCTTTGGGGAACCTGTTCCAGTGCCTCATCACCTTCACAGTAACATAATAACCTTTACTTATTTTTCCTGCTGCAATTAAATCTGGAGAAATCTAGGGAAGCTTGGTTTTGATTGTTCCCAGAAGAGGAAGGAAGGGAAATAAAGAACATCTACCTTAATAGGTGCTGAAGTATCAATACATCTTGCTCCAGCTGTGCCTCAGCTATTCATGCTTACTCTGCTTTAGAAGCAGGCATGAGCTATAGGCAAGCAAACAATATGACAGCCAAAATCAGGGGGATCAAGGACTTCTAGGGGACAGGGATGAATTTGCTTCACTTCAGTCTGAAAACTTGCTTCTAAATCTTAAGTTCTACATTTGCTACATTATCCGTATCTGCTACTGAATTACAAGTGAGGCGTTAAAAAGTATAGCATGCTGCCAAGATCTTCAGTTCAATATTAGTTTATTTTTTGTTTGCTGTCTGCAAGTTTTCTCAAACTCTTCCCCTTCTCAAACTTTCCTGTACAAGCTGACAGGTTGGAAACAGGTTACAAATGGAAGTTGAAATCCATATGTAAACAGCTGGCTCCAAGAGCTGATGCTCTAGGGAATGAAAACTTGTAATGCAAGACTCACAAAACTCTTGTGGGAGTTGGCTTCATTAGGTATCTACCATAAGTGTGTCTGAGTGCATAGATCTGTACACCATTGCGATCCTATCTGTGTGTGCATACGTAGTTGAGGTTAGCAGAGTATTCGTTCCCTGCTGCACCAGTCACTCCTCTCTCTTCTCATATTTCTCATTTCTTTGAGACTGGGAGTGTCCCTCTCTTTCATTCATCCCCATCTCTGCTAGCGCCACAGACCAGTGGCAGAAGGACCTTTTTTTACCCTTCTGTGTGTGAACAGCAGGAGAGCTTTCCTCACAGACACTCTGCTGACTGCATCGGATGTTATCTGTCTTTCAACCAGTGTACAGAGCAATGTGTTTACACTGCTGAACTGGAATGCCTTGGCTTGTTCTCTAAAAACTCTTCTCTGTATCCCTTCTGTACAGGGTACCTAGGGAAACGTAATTGTCAAGTGAGGCTTCGAAGGGGGGCATCGTACCTTTTCCTCACTCCCAGATTTCATGGTCTGAAAAATCCCTGTTAAAGGGGTAGCATTCATTAGTAGTGCTTTTAATTCTGGAAATACCTCCCCATCCATGCTAGATTCATCTTCCCTTCCCAGCCTGAGGAGCACATGGTTACTCCTTCTCCCTGATGACTGGAGAGCTGAACTTTCCTTTTCTCCTCGCTGCAGTCACTAGCAGTAGAGGGAAATTATGCCAAGATTTCCATGTTTTCCAAAGAGGGGAAAGCATATCTGTCCATGCTGAGACAGTTCCTTACAGTATGTGGCTAAGCCATGCTCTCCAGCCAAAACGTCAGCTAGCAACATGTGCTCTGTGGGCTTCTGAGGGGAGAAGTCCTAGGGTAGGCAACATGGTGGGAATAGTATGTTGCTTATTATGTTATTGAAAACAAAATACAGCTGTGTGTTACTGTTGGCTGAATGCAACCTGTCAGCACCAACATCTCCACAAGAAGCCAGGGCTGATTGCAGCCAGCCTTCACAGGAGAAGGTGCCAGTAGCCGAGCAGTTGGAGAAGCACGACATGTTGCCCCCTGCCCACTTCCAGGCCATGTTAACACGGCAGTGTTAGAGCAGAGAGTGTGCCTGGAGAAGTACCGTGTCACAAGGAACCATGTGGTGACAGGCAAATTGCTCAGAAAACCCCGAAGGAACTGCAGCCCTGGGGCCAGAACAACATGTGTTCTCTCATGTGATAGGCTGACCCAGGGCACCAGTGATGCTTGCTATGCCTTGATGGTATGTCATGCTCCAGAGTCACTCCAGAATAATTCCTCCACAGCCCACGGATTTGCTCACCCTAATGGTTAGTTACTGAAACTCACTCTTTTAGGACCAGCTCTATTTTCACTCTTCGTAGTTCACTGAATCTAGAAGGCTGAGTGTCCCTACCCGCCCAAGAGTGTGAGTGGGTTGGGTGCCAGTCCTGGGCACTGGAGAATGAATCATGTTGCTGTAGCTGGGAACAAGTAATGAGGGTTAGGTAGGCTTGGAGCCTTTTTGGTGCATCACTGTCTTTCCAGCTCTGCTGGTATTATGTTTTGGTCTGGACAATCAGAACCCTTGTAACTTCAGACATCTAGGAATGAATGGTTTGCACTCTTGAATAAAACGAGAACATGTGAGTGAAAGGAGAGAGGGGAATGGAGAAAGGCATTTGCATAGGCCAGGAAAGGTCATTAAAACATCTGGCAGTGGTAACTGACATGTGTCAGATTTTAGTGTTCATTAAATTCATATTAATGCAAGAATGGTTCTTAAGCTCCAAATGCCATTTTTGGTTGCTGTATTCTCCCAGTTGATGGTGATGACTTTTCAGAACTGTACCATGCTTGTTTGCTTGCTAGTGGCATCTGACCTGAGGTCATATTTCTATTTAACCCCTTCCTGTAGGTCAAAAGACAAATTAATCTGGTGAGAATTGAATTGGAAATGAGGTGTCTGGATAGCAGGTGTCCCAACCATGGAATAGCTGCTAGGCTGAAACATGTTTGCATCTGTTCTTATGCCATCCAAGAAGTCATCTCTGAGGTCAGGGAGATATTCAGCTGACATCTGAGATGGGAAGTTGCCACAGGGAGCAGAAGTGGCAGGTGCCCTGTGTTACCAGATTATCTTGCACTATGGGGAGAAATATCTGAGAGTGTTACTCTGAGTATAAATATAAACATTTCCATTTATTGTGCACTTTGCTTCATCTGTGTTTATTAGCAGCTTATAATCGTAAAGAAGATACACAATTTCTATCCTTTTTAAAGAGGATAATCTCACAAATCTTTTTCTTCTTTTTTTATAGAGGATGAAGATGATGAAGAGATGGTGGAGCCAAAAGCACAGGATGACTTGGAGATGGAAAATCAAGACCAGAAGCAGGAAGTGAAAGAAGGTACTTTAGAAAATGAAAAGGATTTTGTTACAGCTTTAAAGGACTGAATCCTGCAACCAGTTATTCTCATAGGTAGTTTATATTATTGAGAACACTGTGAAATTGAAACAGTCACTGGTTTTATTGATTCAAAACCATATGAATGTCATAAAAGCAGAAAATTGTGTCCCAGTGACCCTGCTGGTGGTTCTGAGAAATTTGTGAAAGGCACAAGATTTTGGCTGTTTAGAAGAAGCTACATATCCTCATAATCTGGGAACAAAGTAGAGATTCTTGGATTCCAGGACTGGTGCTTACTTGTCCTCTGGCTCAAATAGCCTGCTTACATGAAAGATTTAAAATGTGAATGCCAGGCATTCCAGCACCTCCATAAAATTGGTTGGTCTTCAGAGGTACTTAGAGCCCATAAGTGTCTGCTTGCTTGAGAGGAGCAAACTTAAACCTAGTGGTGGTAAGAAATTCTCCAGCAGAAAACCATTTCACTGGAAAATGTTGACTGTCAAAATCAAAACGTTTTGTAGGAGCTGCCTTCAGGGAACTTAAAGTTAAAGTTGAAGCCAGACAGATCCAGCCCTTCTATCCATTTCTCTGCATTGAGACACTCTCCAGGATTACAAGAGACAAAAATTCAGTTTACTACTTCTTTCTGATGCAGACAAGAGATTTGTCAAAGTGCTACATGCCAGTATTGGACACAGTAGATATGCTAGATGTCTCTTGTTTGCTCCTCTTGGACCTGTTCTAGCCTTCATAAATTAGAAGAGGGCTATGAAATTTGGTCTTCCTCATCTGTGAATTTACTAGATTATTGGCTATTCTGGTGTGTTGCCCTGAATAGTCAGTGCTCTTTCCTGTATGGAGTTGGGGAAAAGAGCTAAAATAGCAGCTCCAGTGTGAGAGGAAATGAGTTTCTTCTCCGGCATTTCTTAGCTCTGTATTACCAGGACTGCTTACAACACTGTTTACCCTCTTGAAAGGTAACTTACTTCCTCAGGTAGTGCCTGAGTCACTTTGTGCTATGATGAGTATTCTGTGACCTTGGCTTTGTTTTTCACAAGATAATCTCAGGAAAAATATGGAGTCATTTTACAAAGAAGCCCATGAAATTATTAACTGTGAATTCAGCAGTGGATGCCCCTTTCTCATCCAGGGGAGCCTGGCATGATTTATATCAGTGTTCAAAAAACCTGGGTCTGGTGTGAGTTGCAGTACCAGCCATGCTGGTTTGGTGTTAAATTGATCTTTCTTCCCCCTTAAAAGCATCACAGAAATCCCCAATGCCATGAATTCTGCAGTGTCCACTGCTCTTTAGGTTCTTGTAGAAACACAGAAGGGGGAACTCACTCCTCCTGATCCTCATCCTTCTACTTCTCTCCCACTGCCCCCAGCCACTGCTGCCGTGGACAGAGGGGAGCAGCATGAGCAGCAGAGACAGCAGGAACAGGAGTCACACAGGAGTCTGCAAAGGCAAAACTGAAGACATGAGCAAGAAACATGGTGACACAGAAAAAAATACTTTTCCTGAAAATTACCCTTCTTCTCAAAACTGTGAGGCCAACTCACATATGAGCTCTAGCAGTCACAGGACCTAACACAGTATCTCTTCTACTTCTGATAACAGGAATCCATATCACTGCACCCAGTACTTAAGCACTGTCCTGAGTTGCTGAATGTCCCTCTAGTATTCAGCTTACATCTGATCCCATCCCCATTTATTTCCACGTAAAAGTAAAGCTAGCGCTTATACCTGGAGAGAAAGCTCCTGCAGGAAAAGAAGAAAAAATCTAAATACATTCCTGAACTGATTTATTTCACTTTTCTGTGAGCTTTCAAGTTAGCCTTTTATGTACTTTGCTGACCAAGTGCCATTGCCAACATCTTTTATTTTGTTGTGTTTTAATCTTGGAGCAGTGCTCCCCTTCCCTGCCTAGCAGACCCCCCAGAATGGTAGATCAACTGGGCTAGTCTCAGACACACAAACGGCAGGCTGTAAAAGCAAGGCACAGCTTGTTTTAGCAGAACAAGCTTTGTGAGGAGCTGACACTTGACTAGGTTCAAGGAAGAAGAAAACAAGCTCATTGCCTGATAGAAAGTGAACTTGACCTGCAGTACGTGTTGTTGCAGATGGATAAAATACTGGTGTGCTGATGACTGGTATTAAATGCTGTGTATCGGATGAAGCAGTTGTCCCCAAATGGGCAGGGAACAGAGTCACATTTTTTAGCGTTTGGTGTCATTCTCTCCCTGTTGGCTTTAGCCCTTTTCCCAACAAAATCCCATTTTTCTCTCTTTTGTAATCACCCTTCTCATGTTCTGAGCAACATTCAGAGTTTGAAGCCATCGTTTGTGTTTCATGGAAGTGATTAAAACCATGTTACAAGTCAAACGGGTTTAGAAGAACATTTCCTGTCGGTGCTGCACTCTCTGTGCCTACTCAGAATTAATAGCTTTTCTGTAAATTAGCACATAATGGGTTAAAAGCATGTTTATGTTGGCATTAAGTACTCTGGCTTCTTTTTCTCGGCAAGGCAAGACAATATTTTGCAAACTTTTAAAAGAATCTCTAATAGATATTATAGTGGCGCCATTCACACTGCTATATGGTAGTTAAGGCTGTGTCAGCACTTCCATTATGAATCCTGTTTTTCAGGGATTTATAACCCAGCCGTAAAAATTTGCTCTGGGCTGAAATTTGGTTCCAGCTCAGGGAGCACATTTTTTAACAGATTAAAAAAAAATCAGTGTGGACTTTTCTGAGTTGTAGGAGTGTAATAAAAAAACCCATGGTAGGGAGAAGTGCAGGGACAGAAAGACAGACAATTTTTTCATGAATATAACTCAAAAATAGGTCAGGATAAAAAATAAAGCTTGGATCCAGTCTGTTCAGTCTCCCTCACCCCAAGACAACAAGATAGGAGTGCTCTATTTTTATAATGGTATTTTAAGAGGAAATGTGATGGGGTTTTTTTCTCTGTGGTTTATAGGTAGCCCGGTTTAATTCTACAGGCATTTATTGCATGCTTAATTTCCTCGTCTTCCCCCTGCACATGCCAGATATGCTCTGCGGGGTTTGGTGGGGTTATTCAGGAGGAATGGCTGTTTGCAGGGTCTGGCTCTAGTTCTGAACCTGTCTCAGCATCACCATAAGGCACACAATGCACCTGCAATAGGGCAGAATGCCTGGCATAACCCCTCTTGCAGCACTTCACTGACAGGAGCAGCTTGAGCCCCCAGAGTGTTTCTAGACTGGGAGATGAAGACCTGGCTTGGTGACCATTTGAAGTGTATGAAGCCTTGGGACACCCCTCTGTTTCTTCAACAGGGCTGCCTATTGTCACCTATGTCTCAAGTGCATAGTGTCCTTGCCATCCTTGGAAGAGCTGAGCGTGGGATACCTGTTGGTGAACCAGCTTGTTCCCAGACTCTTCTGACCACAAGCAACTAGTCCCAAACTGTGGCATCAAGTGGGTTGGGGCTTTCCACCACCAGAGAGCTCTGAAGCTTCACCTAAGGCGGCTCTTTGTGTCAGTAGAAACCACATGAACAGTGGGATGGGCTGAGTCTTGAAAGTAGGCTCCAACCTGCATTTTTCTGAAGTCATGGATATGTCCACAGAAACTTGCATGAAAATCTGTGATGAGGGAGGCTGGGATCTGCAGCTTCAAAGTACTGCTGTGCCCCTCTCTCACCCTGGTCCTGTGCATGGGACTTGTGTGTCCATGCAGCAGGCTGTGATAGGGGAGATGGTTTAGCTCTCACCAGCTCAGGCATCAGTATTAGAAAAGCAAGACCAGGTTGCTGGCTTTGCGTCTGTGGTCTCTTTGAGGCTTGTAATAGCCTGTAACACCACAGTTTCACTGCCACCAACACCACAGTGAGCTCAGGTGTGCCAACCCATCCTGATAGCCCAATGAAGATGTGCTCAGGGATGTTGCTCAGCATGGCCCATGGAGAAGCACAGTCAATAGGAACATCCCTGCCTGGCACAGCTTCAAATTTAAGGTTCTGGGCCCTGCCACTCCAGAACTGAAAAATCCCTAAATTCACCTCAGAATTTCCCTTCACATGGTCAGCAATTGTGCTGTGCAGGGACTTGCGTTTTAAACCCAGCACAACCAGGATACGGCACATACCAAACTGGGATATGGCACATATCAAGCCTGACATGAAAGTGAAAAGCACATGAGGAAGAGGAGCACCACAGGCTGTCAGCAGACAAGGACTAAAAGCTGCTGAGAGCCCTTCAGCGTCTTGCAGTTCTCTTGCTGTACATTTCTACTATCTTTGGTTATCAACACATCTACAGTTTACATGGGATTAAATACTGAAAGAAATAATACAGCTCTTAAAGAGGTTTTACTAATCTCCTGTCTCATTATATCTCTGGGCTCATAACAAGGCTGCTTCCTGTCTTTATTAGTTCGCCCTTTCATTCACTTACTCTTTCTGTTCTTTTCTGCCTTTAATAGACTTCATTTTTTTTGTCGGGTTTTTACAATTGCTGAGGTTCCAGGAGAGTGTTTCTAATGTTCTATTATACCTATTAAATGTGGGTCTTTTTTCTGTTTTGTTGTTTGTTTTGTTTTAAATAGCTGTTTGACTTCCTTGGAAGAAGACTCCAATCCTGGTACTTAAATATTTGTTAATTTGATCCTTCACAAACTTGCTTCTGCCAGATGAAAACAAGTCTGCAGCATTTTTTTAATCTTAGTTCCTAAAGATCCAAGGAAATGTAGTATCAATTTATTCTTTTGTTTTGTCAAGAGAAATTTTGGACAAAGGACCTGATGTGAAATACGGTATTTCTGAGGATTATGTTAAATCACATTAAATAATAAAATGCTCTTATTTTTCAGATATATGTCTTGAACAAATCTGTTGTTTTCATGTCATGTTCAATTTTCGTTACATATTCTAGACCTTTTTGCTCATGCACAAATGTACAATGTCTTTCATTAATGGTATACCTCGCATTTTCTTTTCCTGCTGTGTCCTCCATGCATATATTAACTGCAGAGTGTTTTAATTTTAAATGTAAATTCCATTTTATTTTGTGCAGTATTATACATTAACATGAGCACAGAGCTTCTTTGATATGTTGCCCTCATAACCCTAGAGCTACCTGGACAGCACTTTGCTTGTGGGTACACGATTCCACCGATGTTTCCATGGGTCTGTGGACAGACAGGATGCCCAGTGGCCCTGTTAGGCAGAACATGGTGGCTGAACCGTGGGTCCTCCTGCCATGAGCTGTGTGGGGCTGCAGATGGGTTCAGCTCCTCTGGGTGGGAAGCAGACCGCAGGCACAAAAGTTCATTACAAAGTCTCAGTATAGAAACAAGAGCAAAGTGTGGGTCCTCCCTTGCAGGAGCTTTCATTGTACTCCAGGCAATAAGCACGTAACTTTTAGCACTAGTAAGCTAAGCTTCACACTAGGCTTTGTTAGACATGGAAAGTTAGATGTGGTTTGTTTGGTTTTTACACTAGGGAGAGCAAATACTTGAAGGCAAATGCTGTATTCTTATGGGGAATTTCTGAAGATACTGTCACATCTCATAGGTCTCTGTGACAAAACAAAAATACTTTGATCAGCTACTTATGTTTCTCAGAGTTTTCCTTGAAGAGAGCCTGTGTCTCTTGAAAGCTGAGATCAAAGTAACTGTAAGCTCCTAGATAGGAAGAAAAATTGCAGAAAATTACATAGATTCTTTTTATTTTATTTGAGGTAATGGACAGACAGGGGAAGGAACAAGGGGAAAATGGAAGTGGCTCTGGAAGATAAATGGTTAGAAAATCTTCATATTTGAAAGAACAAGCCTGTCTGTTTTGGATTTTTTGCTTATACTTCATGTATTTGCAGTAGTTACAGCAATGTTTTACACTGGAAAAAGTAATGATGTTAACGTTCTTGTAAGAAGAGATTGCCTCAAATAAAACTTCAGAGGCAGCTGAATGAAAGAAGGAAATAAGGTTAAAATATGAAGCTAAATATTGTCAGGGGGCATCAGGTGTGTCAGTCAGATGAATGAGGTAAGCTGATTTATGCCCTACAAACTTTAGCCAAGGTGTTTCTGATGCCGAAGAGGGTTTAAAAGACTGCTGGCCTCCCACAGATCATAGCTAACAGCAAGGGAGATTTTGCTGAGGTAGAGCTGCAATCATGTGTGTCTCCATTGCTTCTGAACACTCCACAGCTCCCAAGCTGTTTATTTTTTGCCTTTTCCCTTTCTATTGATTTTTGGTTGTATTTTCTTTGCCAGTTATAGTTGGCAAATGGCCGAGTAATAAATTTATATTTCCAAGCTGTAGAGAGGATTTGGTTTAACAAATAACTTTTACCATTTGGAGCAGTTTAAAATGAGTTTTCCAGTTGCCTTTGCAGTTATTTTCTTCCCTTTTATGCCATTTTGCTGCATTGTCATGCTTGTTGTCTTTGATTCTCGGAAAGCGAAGCTTTAGTGGTGACAGTGGGATATTGCCTCATTACAGGCTTCCATGCCAGATGAGTTCCCTTAGTGCCAATTACTATTCAGCAGTGGATGCTGCAATAGGTCAACCTGTACTTTTTGCTAGTCATTCTTTTTTTTCACATGCTTTGCTTCTGTCTAAAGCACTTAGAGGCAAATTGTGCTCCTGCCTTGGTAATTGTCGCTCTGCTACTCAGGGGGACCTCATGGGGGGACGCACATATTCTCTGGATGTGTGGAGCTCCACAGGGACCAGGTGGTAGGAGGCATGGGGCCAAGGCCATAGAAGATCATCAAAGGCTAAAGTTTCCAACTTCTTAGCTGCATTGTCTCCTGAGGGCCAAATTGCTTCTCTGCCTTTCGCATTTTTCCTACCCTCTAGGGTACCTACCATACCTAGGTGTAGTGCAGAGATTCTACCTTTCAGAGCTAACACTTTGACCAGTTACAGCAAACCTAAGCATGGTGATAACAGCGCCTCTCCACCACAGGGAGTGCTCTGAAAACAAGTACACTGAAAATTGGAGGAGGTGAGTGCTGTGGTAATGCTGACCACGTCACTAGTACTACTCCTGCCTGCTCTTGCACCTTTCAATCCATCCTTGCCCCTGGGGCTGGTGGTGGTGTCATACTTGAGCACTGGAGCTCACAAATCTAGTGTGAACCACAGGAAAATCAGACAGCGAGGAAGGGCTACATCTACCTGGTAGCTGAAAGAAGCTGTGTGGCACGTCACAGCAATGGGAAGATAACTGCAACTTAAAAGCTGTGTCACTTGTTGTTTAATTAAACATTAAGATATGTTATGATAGGGCTGGGACTTAAACTCTGAGTATTCTCTGAGGCATCATGCTGAATTATCTTTTTTGGCTGCTGGTATTTTAACCCAATATGGCCTATGAAGATTGTAAGGTCATTTTCACAAGTAAACACCTCAAATCTGTAGCGTAAGGCCAAATGCAGGAGACCTTTGATCACCAGTTAAACTCTTAAGTACATGTCTCTGTAGTTTTGCAATAAATCTGGTTTTGATATGTTATTTGTGTACCCAATTATAAATTTGGAACAAAATTCTCTGTTAGCATAATTTCTATGATGTCAACAGAGCTTTTCATGGTGAGAATTTAAACTAATTGCAAGGTTGGTTTGGTGTAACTGTGACGATATAGCATTTTTTGAAATACAAGTAATTCTGAAATATAACTAAAATGATGGGTTAAAAGCACATGTGAGCATAGGCATAATTGATATACAACATTGCCACAATATCAATACGACCCTGTTAGTGTGGCTAAGAACAGAGTTTTGCAACATAGTAATAGCAGCATCCCAATTTCCCTTCCCTCTGATGAATTACCAACAGGTCATTAAACTGATGAAGACATAGTATTGGTGTATCCTGCAAAGATGGTATTTTTCAAATGAAGGGCCGTACTGGAAATACTGCTTTGGAAGTAAAGGTTTAGCATCACTGCATATGTGTAAAGAAGCAACTTCATCTTGTAGGGGCCAGGCTACCCTTACTGGTGCTTGTGACGGCTCCTACCCCCTTCCAGGGCAGCTTTGCCCACAGCTTAGTGGCATTTGTTGCTCTGGCTCTTAGAATTTCTCTGCAAGGAATGAAACTGCCTTAAAGAAACTGATTTCTGGTCAGTTGCTTTCAATTTTTCTGCCTTAGAGAATATCTTTGGTTATTTACTTCAATGCTTCGCAAAAGCTCTAAAGCAAAGAATTTATCAGTGACACCAAGGAGAAATGCAAAGAAGTAAAGGGAAAGATTATATGAGCCCTTTTAATACAAAGAACTGTAGTATAAGTTAAGAAGATTATTTTATCTTTGGCTTTTCTGACAGGTCCCCTGTTACATAAGTGTTCTGCTTTTTCAAGTTAGGTATTGCCTAAACATCAGTCAGAGCCATTTCCTGAAATAGGAACACTGAGTTTATTTAGTTTGCAGGTTTTAAGTATTTTTCATTTCATAATAATAAATATGTAAGTTATAGGATCTCTTCTATGTAAATGCTACATTCTAGGAACATACAGGAGTATGTTTAGATATACTAAAAATTCTTAGTCATGATTTTAGGGGTAAAGCTTTGATTTTTGTCCTGATATTGCTACGACAAGTTTTCATGTCAAAAGAAGCCCACTAAAGATGTTGATTCATTCGGAAAGGAGTGAAATGTCACAGTCTTAACTACATTTATTCATTGTTCAAGCTCCTCCTAGAGAACTGACAGAAGAAGAAAAACAGCAAGTTCTCCATTCAGAAGAATTCCTGATATTTTTTGACCGGACAATACGTGTAATTGAGCGAGCTTTGGCTGAAGATTCAGACATCTTCTTTGACTACAGTGGCAGAGATGTAGAAGAGAAAGATGGGTCAGTTTTGGGCTTATTTGCTTTTGTAAAGTAACCTTTATAGAAAGAATTACAATGCCAGGAAGCCTTAATTTTAAAACTAAAGCAAACATTTTTATAGTTGAGAAAAGTTTAGAAACTGTTTGTGAAGGCCTGGGTCACTTTGTTAGTGTAAATTATTTTGACATATTATGCGGGTGGTTTAATATTTTGTTTCATTTTTGGGGATGAAATTTCAGATTCTGAAGAAAAACATTAATAATTGAAATAGATAAATGTGTGTATACACATGTATATGTAGATGTACATGTGTACATTCCAGTGCGCTTATCTCATGATATTTTTAAAAATTCAAATTGCTGCTGTTTATATTCTACTACTGCCTCAGTTCTGTAATGCATCACACTGTGCTATGCATTGTGTGGATTAAAATGACAATCTCCCAAAGCATTTACAATCTAAATGCTATGATGAGAGGTGACGGGTTACATATTCAGCAATTGATAGGGAAGTAGAAGCAGCAAAATTTGTTAGTACAAGAGGAAGTATTTAGATTTCAACAGCTGCGTATCTGTTGAAGCCTCATGTCAAATCAGTAGCTGTGTTGCACTGAAGTTACTTACTAGAGGTTACTGTAGAGCCTCATCCCTGTGACTGGCTAAATGCATCAATGTGGCCACGCTGGTCCAGCACTGAGCTTCAGCCCATCTTAATAGTGCCAGAGGGCATCCACCCTCTCCATTGCTGGGAGGAGGTGCTGTCAAGATTTCAGGAATCAATAATAAGAAAAAATTGGTTATAGCTTGGAGGAGAAGATTCAGAAAAGGTGGAACTGAATGCCAGGGCCAGGTTCAGTCCTGAGAGACCAGGATGGCAGAGGTGGCCCAGGATGACCCAGAAAAGTCATGGAGGCAGTGGGAAATTAAGAAATGTGGTTTTGTGAAATTTGTCCTTTTGTGCACATTCGTTATCAGCAAGACAGTCAGTGAGAGCAATTAAATCAAGGTGGCAGACTTCCCCAGGCTGGGCAGAGATTTGAGAAGAAGCAGTCAGAAACTTTTACATTGCTTTTCACAGCATTTGAATCCTGGTACTTCAAAAAGTGTCACTTTGTTTGAATTCATACAGAGATGTTCAAGCAGGAGCCAACCTTTCCTTTAACCGCCAGTTTTATGATGAGCACTGGTCAAAGCATCGTGTTGTCACCTGTATGGATTGGTCTCTTCAGGTAAGATGTGGAGCTTGGTATTCCAGACTAGAATGTTGCATTAAAACTATAGGTGAACAGCCTACTAAGATGAAGGAGTCTTTACTTTTCCTCCCCAACTCCACTCCTTCAGCACATGGAAATATTTTTAGGATAAAAGGCTTAAAATTAAACCAATTAAAAATCATTTACTAAATATGTAGCAATTGATTTAATAAATAGTTATAATAATATATAAAATAAAAATAAGAATAGTGAGGAATAAAATTTATTTTTCTGATATACTAAAATTCAAAATGTGAAAGTATCTGAACAACTTGAGAAGACTGAAAGTAGGTCTTTCAAAAAATGCTACATTCTCTCTTCAATTGATGGAAGAGGAGGCTGCAGCTGGCCGGAGGGCATGCTAAAACAGTGTGCCTGGAACTTATCCAGTTTCTGTGCACTGCAAAGCATTGTCATATTGCAAAATGAAATGATGATAGAGCTGCTTAAGCTTCCTAAACCCAATACAGCCTCACCAGCAAAGCACAGAAACCATGTTAATCAATTACTCCATTGGAGAGCTGGGATTAGCACACACATATCGTAACAGGTTCTGTCAAATTCATTTGGTCCCAGTTTCGTCCCAGCTTCCCTCATCCTCTCTGCTTCATCCCTGTTAGCCTGTTCCTCAGTTCCAGCCTGGAGCAAAGCAGCTAGTTTCCTTGGGAAGGAAACCAAGGGGGCTTGGCTCTATAGTCTACAATACAGATATAACAAAACTGCTCCAGGAGGATGCAAGCCAGTCAGCTTAGTTGACCCCAGACTCGTCCTCAGGTATGCCCTGGTGTGTCTAGAGTTTGGTGTAGGCAGCAAAGTTGCTATAGAAGTAGCTCAGCACCATGTTAGCTGTGCAGATGGACACAGCATGTGTTTAAGCCCAAGTACACAAATGGTGCATGTGGGCTGGAGAGAGGCAGAGGATAAGGAGCACACTGACTCACATCCATCCTTCTGTCCTTTCCCTTGAAATGGCAGCAGGGCTGTTTCCATTCCTCCAGGTACTTCTCAGGTAAGGTGGGAGCTGACTGCATGGAGGACATGGCAGGCAGCAGGGAGGAGTTGGAGGGTCCCACCAAGTGTTGCTGGTAGGTCTGGCTATCTGACTGGGTGCAGTGCACAACAGCCAGCTGCAGAGAGGCTTCTTGTAATATCCAATTCACATCTCAAGTGTGAAATAAAGGCTTTATCCTTTTGCTTTCATACAAAATAATCAGCTTAACAACAGGTATGCACTGGTGTGATGTGGGTGGCCTTTAAGCACATATGGATTTCCACTGAAATCAAATATAAGCCTGAGGAAACACTTATCTTAGGTTGTTCACTTGTTCGGGGGCTGGAAATTACATGGAATTCTTATCTGATATTTTCCTAACAGGCAGCTCTTACTGTATTCCCAGGGCAGCAAGTGAAAAAGCTGCCTCAGAAGAGCACTGCCAAATGTAATTGCTCAACCCCTGGGGCTCCCAGGCTTGTTCTACTTCCCACCTCTTTGTTCCAGGGTGGCCCCTCCTGCCTTCCCCTCTGTTAACTCCTCACACTCAACTCCCTGGCACCTCAGTGGGGACTTCTCCACCCAGCAGTGTTTCTGTGCTGGTGGGGTTCTGTGTGCTGCACCACGCTAGCTTTGGAGGAGGGACCTGCCTCCTCTCTTGCCTGCTTTGAGGTGTATCATGTATCAGGAGTTGGAGCCAGATGAAGGTATTTCATAAACCACTAGCTCTGCTTCTCACCCATGCTCCAGGACATGGCAGTGTCCAGTACGACAAAGGATATCTTGGGTAATCATGGGAACTGCAGAACACATTGCTCAATTTTCTGTGATAAAACTGTTGCTGCAAAACATCCTGGAGGCAAATAGAAGCTTAATCAAGCTTCTACACAAAAGACCTTGATGCACTGATTAAACAAGTTATTCTGTTCCCAGTCACATGCAAAATACGGTCCCAAACATGTGGGATCATTCATACCATTAAAGCTAACCCACTAGCCCCTTGATTCTTTTGCAGAGTAAAGGGAAAACAGCTCAGATGCTTCATCAAGGATCTAAGGGGAAAGCCCAGCAGACTGAGTATAAACATTGAGAGAGTGGGATCACCTTGCTCTGTCTGTGAGGAGGTAACTTAGCTCATCTAAAGCCAAGCAAACCACAGTCTCAGGGATACTGCTGTGTATCTCTTGACTCTCAGGCTGCAGTCTTGAATGTTTTCAGTTTTCAGTTGCAGTCACAGGGCAGCTGGGCATCTGATGAGGACCGAAATTCTATAAATGCAAGTGAATTGAATGAAACAGCAGGTGTGCAATCCCAGCATGGATTTATGGTGCTGCACTTAGCTGTTTTTTTAAGAGTTGAAAAGCCTTGTAATGGTGTTGCCCAGGTAGGTATGACCTCAGCATCTGTGTAAACTTGTAACTGTATTTCCAATCAAATGCATACTCTGTGCTTGCAAAATCTACATACAGACCAGTAAGATTTGAGTCAGTGTTTGTTCATGGCCAGACATGCTGCCAACCAGAACGTGCTTGCTAAACTTTCCAGGAGCATGAAACAACCCCAGAATGCCTCTAAACTGGTGCTTCAGACTTGATCACATGCCCTAGCTGGCTGCAGTCATGCCAATGGAAGGACTTGTTGCTTCTGCCTGCCAAGGTATCTGACCCTTCATGACTGCAGGCTCAGGTGCTCATGTGAATGATACCTAACCTATTCAGCCAAAATGAGATATCCTTACAAGAGCCTACTGTGCACACTGTTTACTTGGACCTCGGCCAATGTGGGCTGAAAAGTTTCAAAGGAGAAGCTGAGTTCACTGTTCAGAAGTGGTTGTAATCCCTATCACAGAAGAGAAAGAGGGGGGAGTTGAGATGGATGAGAGCAGTGGAGGGCAGGCTAGCACAACTGTGTCCAGAGAGTTGGTGTGTTAGGTGTGGGATTAAACCACCCTCAGGACTCCCTCAGTTCTTGAGGAGAGAGAAGGGGTGGTTGTTCTGCTGCATGCTCTAAATCCCACACAAACGATCTGAGTGCTAAATTGCCCCTACAAGCTGTTCCAGCAGCCAGGATCTGCTGGAATGTCGGTACAACTCAGTCAGAGCTGCCTCAGAATGGGAAACAGACAGCTATGGTGGCCATGTGCCATTGCAGGTTCTCCCATGTGTGGGTCCAGGCTCATTTGGAGCAATGAGCTTGAAGAGAAACATCATCAGCTCCATGATGTATTATCCATGGAAGTGTACACAAAGTGGGAATGAACAGTTGCTGATGGCAAAAGTTACAGCCATGCGCATGACTTCTTCCAAATGGATTTTGAGAGCAGAGAGGTTCAGACCCCAATAATAATGATATAAAGGGTGATGGTTGGGGTTTTTTTAAATGCCTGGTTTGGAGCAAATTCAAAGATCCCAATAGCACCATTGGCAGTTTCTTTGTCCCACTTCCTTTACATCTACCAACTGCATTGTTCCCTTATAAAGTGGTGAATGGTTTGGCAGGAATTTACCTGGGAAAAACAAGAAGTGACAATGATTTGCAGAGATCATTGAGAAATTTTGAGGGAAAGCATTCCCAGTTTACAAGAGGAGGGTGTGGGTCCTGTGGAGCTTGGGCTGCTGGCACATTGGTTTGCAGAAGCCACGTGCTTTTCTCTGGACGTACCATGAAGTCCACTGCCTTACTTAGAAGGAAAGATAGGCTGCCAAAGGTACCTAGTGTCAAATGTGAGAGTGGAGAACTAGGTGCTATTATATAGGCAGAAAGTAGTTGATGTTTTGTAGGCAAATTGTTACTTATGGTGTTTTGAAATGATACAAGATCAACAGAATGTGAAAATCTGATTGGTCATATATGATATTAAGTGTATGTGTATAGATACATATACGTATATGTATACATACACGTATATGTAGGTGGATTGGATCTAAACCTCGACAGTATCTTATCTGTGTGTTGCATATCTACTTCTACATATCAATAGATAGTGTACGAGAAAATTCTGATCTGACTTTAGAGTGCGTATTGCATCAATCTTACTGAATCAGTGGCACTCAAGGTCACCCTGTGCTTCACAAGGTGACCTCAGATCTTTCAAATTTGAGCTTCTGTTAAGAAAATGTTTTGTTTGCTATTTGAATCATCAAGAAGAGCTTTAAAATGGATTCTATACATAAGTGAATAGAAAGAATGCATAATGAAATAAGAAAGAATAGTTTTCAGGGATGCTGAAAAAACTGAATTTCAGAATAAAAGCAAGCCATGGTCATAATGTATTATCAAAATCACTTAAGAAATGGTTAAGCAAATACATTAGAATTACTCAGGCTTTCAGAGTTTTCCTCTGCCTTGCTTTGCATGCTCTTTATTGCTATCCTGCTAGTTGTCTTTTCTGAGAATTACCTGCAGAAAATTACATTCCCTTTGTGGTATCTGAGCAAGGAGCAGGAGTTTTAAGGATGGCAGAGACGAGTAAAATATAAAACCAAAATGAAGCTGAATACTATGATTGGACTAGTATGTATTATAATTAAAACCAGATGTTGCACAGTTAGTGTAGATTATTTCTGTCTCATCTGATTTTGTGTAGGTTCTTCATCATCCATCTTATTTCTTTTTCTTTCTAGTATCCTGAGTTGATGGTTGCATCTTATAACAACAATGAAGATGCTCCACATGAGCCTGATGGGGTGGCCTTGGTATGGAACATGAAGTTCAAGAAAACCACACCAGAATATGTTTTCCATTGTCAGGTAAGACTGAGGAAACCATTAATTTCATGCTAGACAAAACAGAGTTTAGTATATGGAGCATCTTCCCACTGTTTATATGAAGAGGTTGAAGTAAAAAATAGGCATTTTTGGAAAAAGTACAAATGGCAGTCCAGTGGTTTTAGAAGGCAACCAGCTTTCTCAAACAATGCTGAAAGCCCGTCAGGGCTGCGTGTCATTCTTTGTCTGTTTAAAACAGTCCCTAGGAGACTGAGTTTATAAAGCCCTTGCACTTACAAAGTAAATGTGGTGTACCACTTCCTCATCCAAGCAGCAACATATGCTTTCCCACCCACGTTAGCTTCCTCGCATCCTCTGCGCTCCAAGCTGCCTACCCTTGCCTTGGTTCTGCTCAATATCACATTTTGCCTTGAAAATTGGGAAGTACACTTTGCATTTCTGAGCATGTGTCATGCTTACAGCTTGATAAAAATGATCTTCATTACAAGGACTACTCCACCAATTCCTGTTTGACTGTCCTTTCGGTTAGCAAACCAGTGTTTCTCCTCACTCAATGCTACTTTATGGCCATGCTATTTCAGAAGTTTATGGACAATTCAAAAATAGTCGAATGCTTTATTTCTGTAGGTCTGTTTACTCCTCTTTTGCCACTACCTTTGTGCATGAAATGGCACAGCCTTGTATTGACAGAAATGTTCTTCTCATTGGCTCTATCTCCATCCAACTGTCCAAACTGTGGAACCGGGCTTGGGCCAAATTCCCAACCTCTTCATTAATATCCTTCTGTGGTAATTAAATACAGGACAGTGGTATTCAAAAGCCATATGGAAAAGTTTCAGCAAGTAAAGCTTAACAATCAGAGATTAGTAAAATGCAGATTATTCTGCGGTAAAAATTGCTTCTCTTGGAAGGATATGTATTACCTGGCTAATTGTGTAAGCTAAGTGTCATTTTACATTCAAGGACCAAACATCTTTTTGAACTAAGTTTATGTTTGGACTTGGGTACATTATCAGATGTAACATAGTGGGAGGGAGTTGCTGGAATTGAAGTTACTGCTTCAACCCGATTAAGTAACCTTTAATTCTTGGCATGTTTTTCTAATTTGCTGTACTGAAAAACAACTTCACAAGAGTCTAGGCCTGCACAGCAAATATGCAATACAGATTTATATACATATAGATGTATGTGTGTGTATGTATTACCTTTGAAATGAGAACTTTTATTTTTCTGGATATCATATTCAGCAGGCTGATGTGTTCTTTCAGACTGCTTAAGATCTTAGCTCAAATCCCATGTTCAAATTCTTCTAGGATGTACATGCAGCTGAATGTTTTAAACAAAATATTCAAGAGAAGAGATTGCCCATTGCATTTCCAGGAAGAATAATCCTTAAACTAGGTTGATTTTGCAAGGTAATAACCAGATTCAGAGTAGCCCTTCTGAGTACACAAATGGAAGATTGACTACAGACGTAGTAATGTGTTCCATTAATTAAAAATTCTGTGTACTTTTAAAAGTGGATACACTTAAACAGGGGAGGTATGACTCATTAAATTGAAAACCTTGAGACAGGCTATACTATCCACTAGAAAAACACATGGGACAAAGCAATGGCCAGAGATTTGGCCTGGCTCACTTTCCCATTGAGTTGGATGTGTCCCTTTTTAGAACTGCGTCTTTAAAACCTGTGAATTGGGAGACACATGTGGCACTGTGCTTTCACATGTATCCTGGATTCATTGTCTTTCAGTTAAATGGAATCAGTTCTTCTGTCCATGAGAAAGACTTATTTTCTTGGTCAAACTGTCCACAGATAGTTTGCATTATAAGTCTGTTACAAGTTTGAACCACCATTATGGGATTTCTGACATGTGGAATATCTTCTACATCTCAGATCAGATGGGGATACCCACATAAGATTAAATGGGGAAGGAAAAAGCATGAGACTTGGGCTCTTGAACATAGGTTTTATTCTAACTGACTCAGATGGAAAATAAGAAAAAAACCTATCTTAGTGCAGAGTCTGGAATTTAGTTCTGTAGATCATCATGTTATTCTGTTAGTTAGTGAAAACCAACTGTATTATTAGTCAGCCCCATATCATTTATATTACCATTTTGCAAGAGAAGCATTCCCTTATTCAGTCCTGATTCAGTAATTTCTCTAGGTCTTCTGTGAGACAGGCCCAATTTTTCTTCTGCAATACATGACCCTATAACAGTCTGGCCCAGCAGCTAGAGGTGAACACACACCTTATCACTAGGTTGTCCAGATATGACAAACACAGTACTTTGAGTGTATTTTCTCAATAGATCACTATTTTCCTTTCCAAAGGCTTTCTATAAAATCGTTGTCTTAATAAATACTATATGGTGCTGACTAATATACCTTTTACCTTTCAATTTTTGGGGTCACAGAGCAAGATATAAGCAAGTAGAAACTAATTTCAGATGTGACTGTTGAGGTACTCAGGCAAGCCGCTTGTGAGAAGCCAAATCAATACATTGTTTTATGAAACCATTTCTGAGGAACTTCTAAGAAATTCCACCTCAGGAGTTCTGATAGCATAATAGCAACAGGTATGTGAAACGTCTCTGGACAGCTAAAGAGGTGACTGAACTTCAGCAGGTAGAACTTTAGATATCTCTTGTGCACATTTGGTAAATTCTTGATGCTAGGAACCATAAAGTTTTTCTGCCTTTCCTAATATGTTATACAGATTTAAGTGAGATGATTACCAAGTAGTTTCTTAATTTTCTTTACGTCTTTCTATGACTTTTTGTCATGTTACATAGGATCATTGAGATTGTCATAATCAGAACAAGAGGCTTTCCCAGTGCCTTTGCTGAAAGTTGCCAGAACTCAGGGCTTCCATTAAAGTTGTCTATCAGTCATGGAAGACAGTGATGCAAAAATTTACCAGCAATGATGTTTTTTCCTAACTCCAATCAGCAAAAAGTTTTATTTCAGTCCTCAAATGCGAGGGATGATTTTTTTCTGTAAATGTTTATCTTAGCTGTTGTCACTAATGAACTTACTGTTTTGCCCGATTTGGTTGTTAGCTCATTAATACAGTGTAGGTGGTAGTGAATATCATAGCTCTATAATATGTTGTGCTACAAATACTGGGTTCATTTTTAGTTGATATGCATTAAGGGAAAAAATGACTATTAGCCAAGTGGACTTATTTACTCATTAATTCATGTGAACTGCTATGTGATCTGTCAAATCCTTTCTAAACACAACAGTCCTACTGGCTTCTACTCTCTTCTCCTGTGGAATATTTCTGTTCTTCTGCTTGTTTTATTTTTGCCCTTCTTTGGGTTTTTATATTTCTACTTTACCCAGTGATGTGTTGACAGTATTTTAGCTGGGACTTCCACAGATTTTTTCCTCTATAGCTCATCATACATCTCTTTACCACAAGGTTAGAAATGGGAAAACAAGGAAGAGTGAGGGATCTGGCAATTTGTTCATTTGTTTTCCTGTGCAAGCAAAAATATGTTGTCTCAAAAGCAAAATCAAAGTGGAAGCATGATATCATTTGTCAAAGGAATGAACACTTGATGGTTTCCTTAGGTAGTGAGGAATAAATTGAGCATGCAGTTACTACTGCAGAGTGCAGACTGGGAATGTCCTTGTAGGGAAGAGTCAAGAATGTCCTCTTCCCCCATGCTGGAGCACCACATTCTCTTAGTGTAATCCAGTGCATTCCAAAGACAAAACCCAAGCCTTTCAGAAGTACTTTATGAGGCCTTGCAGATGAGTCATCCCTAGTTGGGTTGGTTTGGCAGTATCCACAGAAGGAATGAATTCCAGCAAGGACATGGAAATCACATTGACTCTCCCTTGGTTTGGTGGAAGAATTTTAAGCAGTGGTTCACACTACTTCTCTCAGATACCGTTGGTCTGCATTTAGGTGGGGGTGACAAAAACAAAAGTAGTGTGACATGGTTATTGATGATATCACTCAACATGAGCTCAATCCTGTATCGATTTATGCAATGCAGGGGGCTGTCCTTATTTATGAACATTCCTGTACTATTGGTTGATAGAGTAGTGTCAGTGATCTTTCTCAGTCTTCCTGTCTTTCTTAGAAAGCACTTAATATGTCTATAGTGTGTTTTTTCACTGAGTAAACAAAAATCTAATTACCCATTAATTAGGAGGATTATTTGTAATGCAATGCCCATTGTTTATGTGCTACTGGTATCTCTGCCCATGATGTTTGTTTCCTGGTGGACTGATCTAAACTCTCTAAGCCAAAGTGACCTGAAGAAATATCTGAACCTTTGAACCAACATATCTGATTGAATGAGGCAAATAAGAACTCAATCTGACTTTGCCCTAAAGTGGCTACTCGAAGTCTGAGCTATTATGCCTTTCCTTTCATCGGGACCTGTTAGCAGGGGTAAAGCACTGCTCTTATACCAGATCTCATAACTTTTGGGTTAGAGCTGATCTACAGAGATGGAAGATACAAGGGAAAGAAATAATCAGTGGGTGTAATGAAATTTAGGATATTGCAAACCATTTCCCTTCTTCTGGAACTAAAGAGGAGTTATTAAAGTTGGTTGAGGTATCTGGACCTCAGCTTCAAACATCCATCACTTCAAGAGGGGAGGGGTGGGTGAAGACAGCTAAAGATAATAGTTTCATGCAAATAAACTAAATTGAAAGTTACTGTCTGATTTGGAGGACTCTGCATTGTGTTTGGAAAGCTTGATGAATTCTGTTTTCCTACACCCAGTCTAATGATAGCAGCAACAAAAAAAATTACTACATTGACTGCATTTTGATTTATTATAGATTATTAATTTCCCCTTTCTCAGTTATGTCTTATACAAATGTCTCAAAAAGGCAGTGAGAAGTACAAATCTGACACTTAGAAGTAACTCCATTCAGCATATTTTTAAGGAAGGACAGCATATGTGAAGTAACTTTTATTTGGCGAAGCAGTAACCATTTAAGAGTTCTTTCAAGAAGTAAGATCAACTTTTAGCATAATCACAAAAAGATTTCAGCAGTATATCACTTTTAATAGCTGCAGCTATTTCTGTCCTTTTCCTAAAGTGCCATGCAGTCAGATTTACTTGGTTAGTTTCATCTCTTTGCTAAACTGTCAAGTCTTTTTGTGGTATATGGGACTTGTGTTTTCTATTTTAATTTCAAGAAAAGCCATCCATGCTTGGAAAATATTGGTACAGAAATCAACCACTCAGCTGCACCACAAAATGTTTCATTCTCCCCTAGCCTTTTTGTAGTGGCTTCTATACACTGTCATTAAGTTATGTGTTTGACCACTCTTCATTGCTTATCCTGGTGTGGTCTTTCCCTTTTCAACTGAATGGATAGAGTCAGAAATGTGTATCTTAGAATTAGATGCACTGAGGTAAGTTAAGGGCTGTATTTAGTGGCTGATATTGGCCAGAGTTGCCTTTTTTTTTTCTGATTTGGTTCCTTTGTTGTTGTCTGCTCTTTCAAAATCAACATAAATTCCTTCAGATGTGCTTTTTGCTCCAGCAGCCTGCCTTATAAAGGTGCTGAGCACCCAGATCCACAGGACTTCTGTGTGGAACGGTCTGAGGTAACAGTATGAATGACTAATATCCTCCTTTTCCTCTTATCCTTGAGTTTCATTCTCTCTGGAAACCAGACCAGAGCTCAGTCCCTCCAGAACTGAAAGGAAAGAAAAAAAGTATTAGAAAAATTTAATTGTCAATAGATTACACTTAAAATACTTTAAAAATTAAGCAAGCTTCCTTTGATAATTATGTTGGTGCTTTTCCACAAAGGCTTCCTCACTTAGTTGGTACTATCTAAGTTTCAGGTAAGGACTCAGATCTTCAGAACCACAAAAGAAATTACAGACTCTAAACTCCCTCCAAGCTTCCCAGAATTTCCTAAGTAAAATCAATCAGAAGAGCCAGCAGCATGTCCAGTCCCAGAGCTGACTTGTCTAGTTCCTTAGTTTCTGATGAGAGGAACTCTGCACATCTGTGGTTGGTCTTTAAAGTGCTGCAAACCTCATAGAAGACATGTAGCTCTGAGCTGACTGCAAATTTTCAAAAAAGAAAACCTGCCTTTGGCAAAGGCTTTTTCATTAAAGAGTCTAGTTGTTAAAATAGCACTGAACTACAGAGGATAAATGGGTTTGATGAATAGCCACTGAAACTTGGTGCATGATTGAAGAGCAAGAGACAGTGGAAGAAGTTCATACTATGTGGAAGGAAAAGGCTGTTCCCCTTGAGGACAGTCAAGCATTGATGTAGGTTGGCCAGACAGGTCATGCAGCTTCCATTGTTGTGTTTTGAAGACAGGCTGGATGAAGCCCTGAGAAATCTCATGTAATCTCACAGCTGTCCCTGCTTTGAACAGAAGGTTGAACTAGACTTCTCCTGTGGTCTTTTCCAACCTGAATTGTCTGGTGATCCTATAATCCCAGACATGAATCAGATTCTGCTTGTTTTTGTAGCAGTTTGGGAAGTGCATCTCTGGATGTCTGCCTTTGAAGATACTGGGACAGCTCCCGTATTGGCAATGCTGCACTAGCCAGGGACCCAAATTTGTTGCAGAATTTCTGTGACACATACCAAAATGTTGTAAAATGAATCAGATAGAGCTTCTTCATAGGCATAGAGGTTGTTTTGTTTTCATTTCTGTTTCGTTTCCTGCTATGCTTCATTGGTAGGATAATCTTTGTGGAGCTATGTAGAGCTCTTCCATGCCTGTCCTCCAGGACACTTTGTTGCTATTACATTTGTGACTACATGATCATTTGAAGACTGTAATAATTAAAGCATTATTGAACGTGGCATGGGCGCACCATTTTGGATTAAAATTTGTGGGAATTTATAACTATGCTACTGGGGAAGAACAGTTTCAGCTACAGCTTGTGATAGGAGGACGTATTCATTCTGTTCTTATTTTAAAACTTTTCCTTTGTCCTCTTGTTTTTGTCCAGTCTGGAAGGTAGAAACACAGCACACAGATTATGCTGTGAGGATTTCAGTAAACAAGAGCCCATGTCTTATCTCTTAGGCTTTTGTTCTGGGTTTTTCCTCCTGTTCTCAGCTGATACCAGCTGTCTCTTTTTGCTCCTCATATTCAAGTCTACACCACTTCTAGCCTTCGATGATCAAAAATAACTATAATTTGGCCTAAGATTAGTGCTCCAATACTTCTGGAGAGATTGTGTGCAAGTCAATAGAAGTTACACCCACACCATCCAAAGTTAAATGTAGTATTTGGAAAATGGTTTTCAGTGTCTTAGATGAGATCCACATGCAGTGAATTCGTAGAGGAGGCCAAATAGGACCAAATATACAAGAAGCAAAGTTTCCTGTCTCCAAGATACTCAGAGGCATCAGTGGGGGAGGTCAGAAAAGGCACTGAAAATATGGAAATGTATATTTTGTCTTGGGTGCTACAGTGTCTTATCCAGTCCTGAGATCACCAGTATGAAATGCCCCAAGACCTGCTTTACTGCTCAAATGCAACAGCTGTTAAAATGGCATCTGCTAGCATCTGCAGCTCAAGAAAAAGTATGCCACGTTTTCTGCATAGTCTTTTAGTATTAAACCTCTTAAAATGGATTTTATTTCCACAAAGAATCAAAACATTATAATTTCATAGCAAGAGTCAGGGAAGGAAACCTCCATCCATACAAGGTTAGAGAGAAACTAAGCATCATTATTCAGACTAAAGGGATGTCAATTGGATTCACAGCTAGGACTCACAGGTTTACCTGTATCTTTCCTAACCCTTAGCAGAACTGCTTTTTCCATAATGGCTTGGATCCGTTGCTATCTTATGCAGAACCCTGAAGAGCAACACACCTATCAAAGCCTATGTGTACTTTATCACAGCATAATTGTATGCCATATCCCATCAGTCTGTGAAATGACTGCTAATACAAAGGCTGGGTGCAGTTTCCCTGTTAGTAATTAACATCCTGAATTACTTGAGGACTGTTCGCAACAGAATGTTCCTTTTCTGAGAGCAGTGCTTAACATGGATCATCTTCCTCATTTGAAACTCAGATTTCAGTTATGAATCAAAGAATTAGGAAGTGACAAATTTGCTTGTCTTGGATAGAAAATTTTAGGCAGTTCCTGCTCCTAAGCCTTTTTTGGAGGGGGTAAAGTGTCATATGCTTAAATTATATGCTGTCATTACTAGCAATAGTGCTGTGCTTTTTGTAGGTGTTAAAATAGTGATTTGTAATGAATCTGTACTTAAAAATGCTGTTTCTTTTAATAAAGTTCATGTATTTTCCCTTTCAGAACAAATACAAAGAATATGTTGGCCCCTCAACATAGCAGACATTCTATTTTTTAAAGTTTGTTTCACTGATAACTTGCATTGTATCTTTCTGAATTACTGGTATCTAATATGCAATATGCAAATAATGCAATTTGGAGAAAACTTAACCTTTGAATTTGCAGAGTTAGTCATGTAGTATTTTTAAACTTTAGCTAGCTAAGGAAAATTTAAAAATCTCAGTCAAAAACTGTATTTCATAAGAGAAAATTATAGTGATATTGATGGTTTGCCAAAACCTCAAGCAGTGACAAAATCCACAGTGTCCTGAAAGAGATGCCTTTGCAAAACCATTCCTTTGCAGATGGCTTAGATTATTGATACTTATAAACATATGACATTATTCATTCAACTCAGAATTTTTAAAAACTCTGTTGATAAAAAAATGCAAATTTGTCACACTATCCCAAAATCACAGAGAAAAAAAATCACCAAATTCTGCAATTGTTCCTGAGGGTGTTTTATAGGTTAGTATTGTTGATTCAGTTACATTTCAACATGACCTAGTGTAAAATATTTTAAGAAAAAGGGAGGAAGGAAGGGAAAAAAGAACATAACTTTCCTTTGTTGATGTGAACATTACATTTTAAAGTTTGTCTTGTATATCTGAAACTCCCAGTGCTAAAAGTTTTGGGTGAACAAGAAATGCAGGATCAGATGTGAAATCAATAAGTCACTGGGATCCTTCCACAGAATTTTTTTCCATAAAGGATATAAAATACCCTGCAATTCCCCAGCTGCACTGCAAATGATAGATAAACAGCCATAGGCATGACTTTTCTATTTGGGTTATGTAACTGTTAACAGTGCAAGCTACATGCAATGGAGAATACATTTGGTCCAAATTCGAGAAAATTATTTCACCTCATGATTTTTGTCTCTGTGGGAGTTCTATGTGAGGAGTGAAGCCTCTTTCTATGTTACCTGGCACAAAATATAAAACAGTTACTCTTCTAAAGTGCTATAAAAGGTCCCAGTAACCAAGTATCCATCATTAGAGCCCAGGATACAACTGTCCTCTGCCTTAGGTCTAAAATCAACAGTTTTCTACCCTCTGGCCCCACGGCTGGATGACTGACAAGTACTTCCCTGAAAAGAACTTTTGTATACCAGCAACATTGATTTACTGATTATTAATGCTCCCTGATTTCCATAAAGGGAAAGCAGAAGCACATGTTGACTGGCTGAGATACTGATATTATCCTTGGAAGATGTTTCCCTTTGGGGGCAGAGAGTCTTCTGGAATGTGGCAAAAATGGGAGTCTCTATCAGCCCCCTCAGAGACTTGCCAGTAATTATTGTACAAGCATCACTCTGCATAATGGTATCATATTTACTGTCACTATAATGATGATTATAAAAAGTGAGCCTTTGTTAGTAATAAGTGCCTGTATGAAGTAATTCGTAGTGTTTTGTGAAAATTTCACAATCTATTATATAACCATAATAACAGAATATGCATGATGACAAATACCATAGATTTAACTTTCACAAAGCAGATCTATCTGGTGAAATTCTATTAAACCAGGATTGCCTTTATCATGAAAAGTTTCAGAGAAGGAAAGCTAAAGTATGTGTATTTTAGCGTGACATGACAAGCAAATGTCCTGTGAGCAAGAAGCAGTATGCTTTTAAAAACTTGTCATATTGTAGAGATCAGAGTGTTTTCATTATCTCTACAACAAAATGTGCCAGAGTGCATTAGGATCTGTGGTAATTCATTTTGATTGCTTGTATAACGTTTATTATTTTTGTAGCCAAGATAAATATCAGTTCTACTTCAGTTCCATATTGTTCATGAACATACGCTGAATCACTAGTCATTTCATGGGGAGAAGAACATGTTTAATATTTGCTATCTCATGTTTACATTTGTAAATAGATAGATTAAGACAAATTTGGACTGAGTTAACAATGTATAGGGGTTGTGCAGAACTACTCTTTGCTATGAGTTGTCTGGAGTAAATCTTTTCTTCCTGGCAGGATAGTGATGTGTTATAAAATGCCCCATCACTGGTGAGAATGGATGACCCAGGCAAGCTGGTTTTTGAGCAAGATGTTGTCCTCTGCTACTCCAGGAGTCAGCAAATGTAAGCTGGCATAACTATGCTGATTTATTGTAACTAAGGCTTTGACCCTGAGACTGGAAAAACTTATCTCATTCTTTCTTCCTCTACAAGACTACTCATGGGAAAAAATAGCAGAAACCAAACAGTAGAACCTTGCAAGTGAGGAAAGCGGGATGTGAAATTTCAGGAAACTAAGGTTTGTTTGGAAAAAGGGGGATTAAAAATTGAGTCTATAATGACAACTAGTCATCTATTCCTGCATGGCCTTAGCTGCTTTCTAATGTTCAATAGGTGCAGGGCCAGGCTACTAATATCAGAATTTTTGCAGTAAGTTACTGTAGGAGACATGAACAGTGCAAAGGCAGCTCATGTTCCTGCCCTTGTTCTTAAATACAGACTTGCCTGTGTTATCTTCTGTGTTACCACTAGATAGCTATTTATCTGTGCCTCTCAGTCTGTCAATCCTCATATCTATGTGCGATGTTTAATTAATTTTCAGTTATTTCCAATTATGTAGTGACTACTTAGAAATGATACATCGGTGAAAGTGATGGATTTGGGCAAATATAATAGCCTGTCAGTCTTCACTAGAAGCTACAATTAAATCAAAAAGATAAGAAAAGATTACTGTAATTATTTTGACAATGAACTGATAGAAGTTTGCCCAAGTGACACAGAGTACAAAATGCCATTGCTAAGAAACAAGTGAAATAGGATATACTGTTGTGCCTTTGCTCTCTAACCTTAACCTGGAAAACCAAGTGACCTATCTCCAGGATCAGGCAGAGCTCCATTCTCTCAGAGACTTGTAGGGTCTTTGATAAGTAAAAAGGGGTTCATTAAGTAGAGATTTATTCAGTTCTGGGCTCCCCAGTGCAAGAAAGACTCGGACATACTGGAGCAAGTCCAGGGAAGGACCCCTAAGGGCCTCATACAAGGAAAGGCTGAGAGAGCTGGGACTGCTCAGCCTGGAGAAGAGAAGGTTCAGAGGGATCTTATCAATGTGTATAAGTATCTGATGGGAGAGGAAAGAGGATGGAGCCGGGCTCTTCTCAGTGGCACCCAGTGACAGGACAAGAAGCAATGGGCACAAACTGAAATACAGGAAATTGCATTTAAACCTGTGCAACTTGGTTTAGGTGATCCTGCTCTGGCAGGGGGATTGGACTAGATGGTCTTTCGAGGTCCCTTCCAATCCCTAACATTCCGTGATTCTGTGATTCTGTAAACATAAGAAAAAAACTCTTTACTGCGAGGATGACTGACTACCAGCACAGGTTGCCCAGAGAGGTCGTGAGGTCTCCATTCATGGACATACTCAAAACCCAACTACACAGAGTCATGAGCAGTCTGCTCCAACTGACCCTGCTGAGCAAAGAGTTGGACTAGACAATATCTAGATGTATTTTCCAGCCTTGGCAATTCAGTGAATCTGTCTTTGACACCTCATACTCCTTGTCCCTGTCTGTGCAGAAGTCATCTGGGACATGACTGTCTCTAATTTTACAGAGTCATCCTGGGACCAGATGAACATCAGGGTGTCCTTCCTTTGTCCCTGTGTGGTGGGTTTACC
>VYZX01004774.1:0-22281 GCA_013401335.1 Brachypteracias leptosomus | reverse complement strand
AAACCTTAAACCACAACACTTGGTCATTGTACAAGTCTTGAGTCAACATTGGTTATGGATGAACGCACACAGTATATATAGTGGCTTGAACCTCATAAGGAAAAGGTTAACTGCTTTCAGTTATGACAAAGAACAGCAGCTTTGTTTTCTTCTGCCTACTAGAGGCCAGTGGGCTTTGGAATTAGTATAATACTTAGTAATCAGTGAAAGCATTCAGGCAAGCATTTGAACATGAAGGTCTGTGAAAATGTATGATATTGTGTATGTTGCTTGTGTTATTCAGTGATAACAGGCCATGGTCAGTAAAGGTCACAAAAAATGGTAAGATTCTGAAAGGAGAAGGCAGTGATATGAAAGGTGAGGAAGTAATAAGGAAAGAGCTGGATAGCAGCTAGAGTAGCAGGCAAGTAACTTGAGGAGGTTACACTTCCAAAGGAGGAGGTGAGGACAGCAAAAATAATGAAACAAGAAGGAGTGTTGCAGGGTTATAGAAAGAACGGAAAGGAGGTAGTAAAGGAAAAACCTGAAAGAAGAAAATCAGGGCCAAATACTTCACAAACTATGTGAAAACAGTTACGTTCTGTATTATGTGAAAGGAGTAGTGAGTCTGTGCAAGCTGAGTGCCCCTTCTCTGCTGTGATTTATAATAAGACGCTCTTGCACGGGTTTGGTCCCAGAAGCTGATAAATTAGAATACAGAAAACAGGAATTAGCAAGAAAAACAGTGGCTTTCTGGAGGCAAGTGGAGCTCCTACTTAGCACCTTAGGAGGAGTGAGGAATTTCTCTTTTTCTGATTCTCATTTTCCCCTGTTTTCCCTCTATAGCTTTGGATTTTTCACCTCATGTAGAGCACAATGCTTTGTGAGGAATTGGGAGTTAATAGCTGTCTGACTTCAGGTCAAGCTGCAACCTGATTCAGTTTAATAGCTGATCATGGACCTCTCTCCTGTCTAATTTTACTAGGTCCATGCATTAAGTCAGTTTTTAAACTGAAGTCTGCTGTGTTTGGTTTTTCTATCCTTTCTCTTCCATTCTTACAAAGGGTGTTGAAGGTTTACCCTTCAGTCTGGTTTCTGACACTATGTGAAGTTCGTGAAAGATCAGTGCTGAAGTGATCTTATGTTAAGGACATACCAGAATGAAAAAAAGAGCACATTGTTTACATTTGCACATAATGAAAACAGGAGGTGAAACAGGATCCAGAATTGTCCAGAGGGTAGGCAAATAATTTTTATGGCTTTGGTGTTTTAAATGGAAGGTAATGAATCTCGTAGAGAATAACTACCATCTATTATCGCTTTGTAAGTATTCACAACTGCACCACTCTGCTCCAAGGCTGGATTATGGTGGATAATCTAATCGTAAATTACAGCATACAGGATTAAGTTAGAGCACATGAAGTGTTGCACAGATCAGGAGGACAGATAATAAAGTTCTGAGAACACTTCTCCCAGACTTTTATTACTTTGTTTGTTGAGAAATAAGGTAATGGTCTAGAAAGGAGGAATAAAGGTGAAAAATCCTAAATCTGTTTTATTAGATAAACAAGTTATGGGTAAGAGAAAGAATATTTATACTTCTATGAAGGTGCAAATGTGTATCAGTTTCATTTAAAACAGTCACAGTGGGGTCAGAATGGGAGAAGGTATACTTAAGGTGTTTGATAATTTTAATATACACATTATAGATTATTGTGCTGAACAGATCTTAGTAACACATGAGGCCCTTGAGATAAGCATTAGATTACTGGTTCAATGACTGGCCTTGAGCTGCTGTTAAGACTTTGTTTTACCTTCAATTCAGTTTAAAAGTACTATAATCATGGACTGATCTTGCAGATCTCACTGGAACTCCCTGAAGAGAAAGGTAGGAGAGAGTTACAGTAAGAGTAAAGAGTCAAGTCACCTAAAATTTCAGTCTGATACACATGTGCTACCTTCTTTTTTTCTTAATAATGAGAAACCACTTCTTTATCTTAGATTGATATTATGAGAAGTATTTATTAATATTGAGTTAAACCCCTCCATAGATACTATTACCAGGCAAAAGTAGAATACATGGCTATTTTGCAATTACTCGAACAATATATTATATCATAGTTCAGGTTGTATTTTACTTCAGTGAACTTTTTCTTGATTCATGTTTGTTTTTGTTTTTTTTTAATATACAGTGCTTTTCATCACTTATCTCTTGAGAGTGTACTTCTCATCTTTTCACTTGTGAGCTCTTCAATAACATTTTTAGATTAGGTAATGCAGCATAAATCACCTGAGAGTGCAAACAGATTAGACAATTCATTAATAACTTGGGAGACAAAGAAAGAGGAAAAAAAATTTTTTTCTATGACATGACACTTCATTTTGAGTAATATTTTACAGTACCTTCTTACTGACATTTTGGAAAAAAATGGCTGAACCAAAATCAAATAAAGTGTTCTATATTTTGGTGTGGTTACAGTGCCATGATCACTTGAAGCAAAAACACAGTGGGGTTGCTGCCAAGCAGGACTGTCCTAGCCTTTATGCTGCTGACACTTGTGTGGTTGTGCAGTCAGATGGGTCAGGGGACTGATTTCACTTTAGATTGTCGCCAAACAAACATCTAGAGTACGGTCAGAGAGGGAAATGAGAATAGGACTGGCTCATTTGGCAGCAGCCCAAATTTATGTTAGTTTAGCAACATCATGAATCATCTGAGTTTTATTTAACCTTTCAAGTAATGTTTCATATGCTTTACTTTAGGTATACTTCCTCATGTAAGGGTTTGCAGCTTGGAAGCTTTATTTTGATTCATTTGGGAATTTTAGTAAAGCTTATTGTTTTTCAGTTCCATCAGAACTAAATGGATATCAGGCTTTGAAAGGTAACAGAGGTCACTCAGAAGATAAGATCTCGCTTTGATCATGTTTGGTTGCTGGTCTATAGATGGTTACCTGTGCCAAACACAGTTTTCCATCACTAAAAGAAAGTGCTCTTTAGACAAAGCTAGGCCAGTTAAGTGTACATTCTTTAAATAGTTTTCTCTTATTATGTAGCTCCTTGTCAGCTCATGATATTTTCACAGAAAATGTTTTTGGTGCTTGTGCAGTAGAAATCATATGGTGTAGATATTGCCATCTTTATAACCAATACCAGCTAAGTATGAAAAAAGCAAAGTCCAATTTTATTTTTTTTACTGTCTACTGCTTTTTCTTAGCAAGAATAAGACAAATGACTTCATAAGGTCTGAAGCTGTAGGAACAACCTTTTCTCTTAAACAAATACACACCCTCAGACATGATCCTTTCCATCTTAAGATTCCCCAACTGACATATAGATTGATAAGCTTCACACATCAGGTACATAACAATATATGTGAAGTATTTTATTTTACTCTTTTTGCACCTGTACTTGCCTCCTTCCCTTTATAGTATTTTGAATTTAGTAAGTCTTTGATGTAATCTGATTTTTCTTTCTCATAACAGTCCTGAAGAACAGTTGCAGAATTTGTGCAAACTTGACTGGATACAATTTTCACAGAGAGTACTTCTCAATGATCTGCTATTGAATTGGAATTAGTCAGGTTTTCCAGGGGGACCGTCCAGTGGTTTGTACAGCTTTATATCTTTATTACTGGTTCAAATAATGGAGTAGAAAGTATGCTTATTATACTTGACAGTACCATGCAGCAGGGAAGAACAGGACAGGTTGGAAGGCAGGCTTGTAACTGAATAAAAGGTAAGGACAAATTGAAGAAATGATCTCAAAATAAAAGCCACGTTTCAGTCAGAAGTGTACATTGCAGTTGGAATTTAGCAAGCACATAAAGGTACAGGTAGGATTAAGTAAGAAATCAGTTTTGTTTGTTTGTTTGTTTAAAGGATCTGATAGTTAAGACTCCCCAGCTGAAAAGGAGTGAAAAGTATTGTGCTGTAGTGGAAAAAAAAAGAAGCGAGTATAGTACTGTATTATATACATAGTGGTAGCACTTGTAAGATATAAGATATATACAATAAAATAATCCTTCCAATGCATCTTAGATGAAGTCATATTCCTAGTTGGAGAAAAAAAAATAAATCAGGATGGATGCAAATTATTGGGAAGGAGTTCAGAGGAGAGTATAAGAATAGTTCTTTTCCCCTGCATTTTCTATAATTATTCAAAGATAGTGGAGTTTCTTTAGTCAAAAGAAGAAAGATGTGAGAAGGTGGAGGTTAAGTGTAGGAGGAGAACTCAAGCATCTTCAAGTATATAAAAGACGGTTTCTAGCTGAAAAGGTACTACCTGTTCCCACATATCTGTAGTGCTTAGGTCAAGAAGCATTAACTTAATTCTGAGGAGTAAGGATTCAGGATAGATGCAAATTAAAACTTTATCATGAGAGGGTACAGAAGTCCTTGAGTGTATTCACTGAGGGAGACAGTCAATGTCTGTCAGTAATGACTGAGAACAGGAGATGTCTTGAGTTCAGGAGATGGCCAGCTAACAGAGTTCCTTCCTGCTTGTACGGCCCATATCATTTCAATGTCAAAATATAGTTGTTGTTTTTCCAAACATTAACTTTGCAAGTTTTCTAAAATACTTGTCCTTTTCTTCATGAGTATCTTTTAGAACTACTAGATACTGCGTTGTGGAAATATTTCAGACCAACAAATGAGTAAGTCAGGGTGACTTGTCTTTCTAATGAAGCTTGGACGTTCTCCCTGGTGATCTCAGTGTCCTGGGAAATTTTTCAGGACATTGCTTTGTCCTGTACTTCTACCTGAATGGGATTTTCTCTGTATCCTTTTGAACTGTGAACCTAGGAACAGACAGATTGCCATCATGTACTAGAAGACTAATTACTCTTGTTATTATTGTAATAAAAACAATAAATCATTATTCTGTTACAGCCATGTTCCATGCTTATTTTTGTTACGCATTCCACTCCTACTGCTATAACAGATTCTAGCTGTGTTTAGGTAGGCATCTTAAAAGTATAAATGCTTTTTATGTTTGTATGCATCCATAACCTCTTATGTTTAAAAGCCCCAATTTGAATAAGGACTGCAAATATCACCTATCAAACACTTTTTTTTGCGTAGACTTCCACATGACGTGGTCCAAGAACTTTTGAACAACATGTAATTTAAAGGAATCAAAAAGCCATAGCAGCAATAGTATGTTTTTAAGAATAGGGAAAAAAAGATCAAGGATACTGTCCGTATGCTAGATCCTGTTCTTCCCTTAGGGAGTATGTGCTTTTCCTGTCAGGGCAACAAACTGAATAAACTGTTGTATGCAAATACAAATTGAAGCAAAAGATACCAAAGAGGCCTGTGTAAGTCAGATGTGGTCATTTTGTTATGGAACGCTTGGACATCGGGTTTAGGGATGAAATTTCAGCATAGGAAGTGCAATTGTTAATGAATGCAGAGCTGCACAATCCCATCTCGTTAGCTGTGAGAGCAGACTTTACAGCGATGTTGGTTCAGGAAACTGCACCGTGGTAGATTAGTCCATTACTGTGCAGACAGGCTGCCTTCTTACAGCAAAGCCGTCAAGAACCTCTGTCCATTCTACACCTGCAAATAAGTTGATTTATCTCAGAATAAAAAAGCCTGTGACTCTGAAAGGAATATACTTACTCATTCCTACAGAAAGTGTAGCAAATAGAGTATTTCCAGCAAAAGAGCTGGAAATGAACATCCGAAGATCACCTTTGTGCAAAATCCCAAAGGAATACTTTTCAGAAAGCCATTTTAAGTTCTATTAAACCAGAATAAAACAAATACACATTACCTAACTTCTTCTTCTAAATATAAAATGTTTGAAAAAGCAAAGAGAAATCCCCAAGTTAACCTGTGTAGAAAAAATTTGCTTATTTTGCTTATTGTTTTCATAAAATATCTTTACATATAACAGTTAGTGAATTCGAAGATTGTATTTATGTAATGAGAAGGTTTTAGATCACAGTTCTTGATAACATGGATATACAGGGTTATGTCAGTTTTTAAGATATTAATTGCACAAATGCTTAGTTTTAATTCTTGGATTGATTTCAGTGAAGTTAGCTAAGTATGCATTTGCTTTCTTTCCTTTCTGGGAACCGCTTTACAAAATAGGAAGCATAGATATTACGCCACTTTACAAAGGGCAAATGTGCACTTAAGAAGCATAGAAAACAAAGTGTTTACAAAGCAAGTTCTGACAGGCAGATAAACCAAAATTATTACTTACAAATACTGTTCTGAAATAACTTTCAAAAAGGGTAAAGTGGGAAGTTGGTTTCCCAAGATGTATTCTGGAGGCAAACAGTTCATTGCAAACCATTTGCTACACTGGTTTAGCTTTTTTATTTTGTTTGCAAAGTGGTTTACAACAGACTGAATTTTACAGTTTTGTTCTCCTGAGTTATTTGGCCAACGCTTAATGAGGACAAACTTCATATTGTGGATTGTTTCCTAATTGTGTTTTCCATATGTTTATATGTTCAGCTTTTCTATTGAGGGATTTCATTACTTTTCATCATATGCTTGAGGACTGTTTTTTCCTGAAATTATTATATTGGGCATAATGCTGGAAAAAAGGTATGGAAGCATTAAAATTTTTCCTTTTCTGGGATGGAATCTTTGAGACCTTATGTGCTAAGGATTCTATAGAACTTTGTTTCATATATATTTTGAAAAATAAGTCTATTTGCAGCTCTTCACTCTAAAAACTGTTGTTGTTAAAACCAGCCTGATGATGTTGTTAGCAGCTTTCATCTGTATGTGGCACTTATGTTTTGTCAGATACAAGCATTCATTTTCAAGAAATGATAGCCAACTCTTATTTCCACACACCAGGCACTCTGGTTTATGTTTCGGATTTGGAGCAGATTTGGAGTCTTCAGATGATGCTTGTATAATCTTTGCCTTTTTACCTCCTGAGTTCAATTCTCTTCTGTTGCTATTTTGCATACTCAGGTTTGCAATCTTTCTACTTCGTTAGTGACCGAAGTTCCTTGAAACCCTCTCAGCTTTTTACTGCCCTTCTTCCAGTATTCACATAGCCAACCATGGGGGTGGCCTGCCAGGGTTCAAGTGTTGGGGTTTTTTCAAGCTCTGTGTTACATTGTTTGTTAATATATTAAATCACCTGATTGTAAACTAGAAAATCTCTCAGTCACTACCTGGCTCTTTGAAAAGTAATTGTAGAGGGGTGGATGATTAGACCAATTCAGCATATCAAGTGGGCAACATGTTGGTGAATATCATTTCTTGCTATAGCTCTGTTTTGTTTTTGAATACGCCCAGGATATCTTCTAGGAGGCAAAGACTGAATTATGTCTATCATTGAAGTGAAATGGGAGTTTGAGACTCCCATGAGACTTCCAAGGGTTTTGGAAGTATTACAATTTCTGTACTGATGAAATCCACAATTTATTTATGAAACCAGTCTTACAGGATACACCTAAACAATGTGTATGTTTAAAGTGTAACGCTTATTGATTTCAAAACACAGTATGACATATGTCATCCTACTCTGTATCTATTCCTTTGTAGCTGGGAAAAGAGGAAGAGGAACAGCAGAACAGGGCATGAGTCTACCAGTCTGTCACATAAAATATGAGCTGTTCATTCCCAAATGAAATCACTCACAAAAAATCCATTCTTTTCCATATGAACAGAACTCAGCCTTTGTGGAAAAGGATGTTAAGGGAGATCTGTTTCAATCTTACCAAAATTTTAAACATGCATCTTTTAAGTTTGGAGTATAATTCTAAATCAGTATTGCCTCTTCCTCTTATGTAGTACAGAGAATATTCAAACTTATAGACAGTTTCAATTAATATTATAACAGGAAAAATTATAGGAAAAGATTATTGGGGTTTTTGGTCCTGGTTTTTAGCACATGGTAGTTTTAACACATTGAGTGCTTTCCCAGGATGACAAATTTGACTTTCAGCTCTTCTTTGCCTTGGCCGTGTATAATCCACATAATTTTTATAGTGAGCTTTTTTTCCTTTGTATTTTGTTCTAAATGAAAACTCAGAACTTTGATCCTTGATCATGGATTTCTAGAAGCAAGAGGTTAAAACTCTTACCAGATACTGCTTATTTGCAAAACCCACATTCTTTGTAGTCACTATATTTAAGACTGACTGACTTCTGTGGCAATGCAAATGCAGGGAAAATAGTAGTGCAGCAAATTAATGTAAAAATTAAAGCAGAGGATTTTTTTTTATTGGCCTAAATTATGAAAATGAAAATATAAACAGAATATAATCTTTACATAACTTGTTTCGTTACTACATTCAGTTAGTTTATGCTTCCTTAAATTTTTAATGCCCTTCAGAGTTTTTAGCTGACAGTTTTTGCTTTCATATAGAGACTTTCCAGTGAGATCTGAAGTTTGGGAATTTGGTGAAAGAATAGTTATGAGATTCAGCAACCCAGCTCTGAGAGTGCTTGAGATTGTTGGAAGATGTCACAAAAGGTTAAATATTAAAACAATTGTGTCTGAGTTTAGATGACAAGAAAGGAAGCTCTCTGTATGGATCTAAGCTGCTGTACAGTACTTTATATTCTGGGAGATGATATAACAATAATTTACATGTAGTCTCTCAGAGTGTTTTGAAACGTTTCACTTGACTGGAAGATTTATAAATTTCTCCAAATTTTGTGTGGATTTCAGATTTCTCATGTGTTTATAAATACACATACATGCAAAAAACCGTAAAAGCACTCACATGTGGACATTCATGTTGAATGTAATACTTATGTGGTAGTTCTGTGGCTAGAGAATCATAGAATAAGTGAGCTTCTTATGTGTATGCACATGAATAGTTCCAAAGATCTGTGAGAGAGTCTAGTTCCAGTGTCAGTAGCAAACATTCTACACTGCTAATGCAGATCTTATGATCTCAGGATTACAGGGGACATTACTTTGGCACCTGAGTGCCCAAAGACATGGTTGTATTTTCATTTGGTGACTTGCCTAAGTAGAGGAATTTGTATTGATTCAGCATGATACCCAAAATAAGTTGTCATCACTTTTACTGTAACTTAGCTCTGAGTGCAGTAAATGGTGGTGTTACTCAGGTCTCAAGCTGTGGGTGAAATGAATCAATTTTGTTCTGCTTGTAAGTGTTTTTATGACAACACCTGCTAGGTGTCAGATGCCTGTGAGGAATTTAGCCATTGACTCTATGGAGATGCTGAATCTCTTGGAAATGAGAAAGTAATAGTCATCCTCCTCATTGCATGTATTATGCTTGCTGAGATTAATTGGAGACAAACACAACCAGTAAGCACAAATTTCCTTATTGGAAACAGAACTGGCAGTAATCTGTTTCCTGTTCAGGGACATTGTGGGGTTTTGTGTCTTGAACAGGCTAAGCCCAGCAATACAACCAATCATTTGCTTAGTAAAACAGTAATGCAAGTCATAAGATTAGCCTGCTTATCATAGTCTTAACCTTTTTAAGATTAAAGGGCAAAAAAATAGTGCTCTCTATACTACTATACTGGACATAAATTTCGTTATCAAACTGTCATGACAGGTGATGATGCACTGCTTGTAAGCAGTTACAACTATGGTTATTTGTAGGGAAAATATGGTGAGGAAGAAAAGCAGCAGAGTTTACAGCTGGTAAAAGCTGAAAACAAGGGTTGTCAAATTCATAATTTGACAGACATTAGATCAAGAGCCACCAAATCAAAAAATACTGTGGCAAAAGGAGAGATTAAGACGACTGCGCTTAAAATTACACCAAATAAAAGCAAAACAGGCAGATAAGACACCTAAAACCATGGAGGATCTACAAAAAGCTGCAATAGAGCATCAGGTGGTTAAGAGGACCTAAATATGCAAAGGTAGGCTTACACTGATAGCAACAGCCATATGTTCACTTTATGGGTCACACAATTATCCTGCAGCAAAATGAAAACAGAAAGAGAAAAAGGGAGGAAATGTACAGTGAGAACTATTTCTTGGTGATTTTCCAAATACAGTCCACCTCAGAATGCAACTTCCATCACTGTTGAAGGATGGCCATGACAAAAAAGCCAATTTCAGTGGTTTCAGCTTAGATCAGCAAACAGAAAAGAAGCAAGATCTGTGCAATACAACAGATAGTAACGGATTCTTTACTGGAAACTTTATTGTGGCTCAGATGAAACCTTGATACTATTAAGGAAAACCAGGCCTAATTGTGTCAAGCCAGGCTGAAGTGTAGCTTTTCAACTGGCATCATTTGAATTAGACAAGTAAGAGAAACACATCAGTGAATTATTTTGTACCTACTCTTCACAATCTAATCTAACAATGTCAGAAGTATGGAAACTGAGGAACTGACTTAGCCCAGAAGCTTCATTTAAGACTGAATGACAAAATGCCAACTCTCAGACAAAAGATAATAATGACATTTGCCTTCTGAGACATTATGTAAAAGTGAAAATATTCTTTTGAGGAATTATTTACAGGAAGAGCTCTCTATTAGATTTTATATAAAATATATGGAGGGAAAGACTAAATGATATCCATGAGAGACCCCACACATACATATGCACACACAGAAAAATCCCTCACACAAACCAAACCACCAGACAGCTTTGTGAATATGGAATAAAGTCACAATTGCTATGGTAAACCATTCTTCACAAAAAAATCCCCATGCATATCAGAAGATGTTTCCAGTGTAAACACTCTGAGAAAAAATATTTACCATAATGTCAATGTTATTTGTGCTGGTCTTCCTAGTATGTTTCTTGGCTCTCTTGTGATTAAGCCATAGGTTAGGTTCAAACTTCAGGTCAAGAAGGAATTTCTGAACAGTTGGTGGTTTTATTTGTTGTTTGGGTTGGGTTTTTTTTAAACTGAAGACTAAAGACATCTAATGAAAATTAGTTATGTCCATCATTTAGCTTTCTAAAATCTAGGAAGTTTCCCTCATTTTTTCTACACACACAGACATCAAAGGGTGGGGAATGTGGAATTTCTAGGAGGAACAATCTAAATATTCAAATCGTGTTCTCAAAAACAACACGATTAGAATATGCTCAGCTTTATTCTTAGTCCATACAAGATGAATACCTTCATGAAACAAATGTGTTCTTAAAGTTCAGTATCCCATTTTGGCTTTGGCAATGTCTTCTTGCAGCTGAAAAATCTGTAGCATTGGCAACATTTATCAGACAGTGTTGTCTTTCATTTGACTGTGTTAGAAAGATAATTTGGTGAACCTACCCAGAGGGAAATGTTAAAAATTATAGATATTTTTTTCTGACAGTTTTGCAGGAGCTGTAGTTTTGGATTGGTTCATTTTCTTCTTTATTATTTTCGACAAGCTCAAGAAAGTGGGCTGAGCACTGAGATAGGTTCTCTTTGGATGATTTAGATTTGTTTATGTCAGGTCACTGATTAAGGTTAAGGTCAGAAAAGAACTGGAGTTAGTGCAAGAAATTCAGAAGAAGAATTGGATGTATTACTGGACACATGGACTCATCCCAGAAGTTTTTCTATCCAACTTGCTAAAAAAGCATTCACAGGTGCCAAATCCAAGAAGTGTTCAAACAGTGATGTTTCATAAGCTTTCTGAGATAGCTGTGATCACAGACTTCTAGCTTCTCTTGTAAGCTCAGAAGATCTTTAATTGCAATGTAAGGCATCTATTCAAATGACGTTTCCATTTCTAAATGCTTTTTTGCCTTTGAAGAGCCTTACCACAGCTGATAGGCTTTATGGAACCCTGTGAGTCTGTTAAGATTAAATAAGCTGAATTGCTCATAAATGCTGTTGTAGATGTGGTAATTATTTCTTGACATCAGAGAAAGATGCCAAAGAGAATTTCAAACAAACAAACAAAATATATAGAAAAGAGTAAGCAAGATGAACAGAGAAAGGGAATTGGGGAGGAGAGGGGAGCAGATGTTGTATCAAACCATATCATAACTAATTGCAGATTAAGGGATACAAAAGAGACAGAATACCTGTTCACTTTATGGTTGCAGATCTGGTGACAGGGTAGCATACGGATGTCTCCAGTGTCTTAACTGAGGTCAGTCAAGTATTAATTGTTCAGACAATTATCAGTATGTCATCTGTATGCCTTTAGTGTTGCCATGACAAGATTACTCCATTTCCTACAGTAATTGCCCAATACCCTTCCAGCACTGAAATGTGTTTCCTCGCGTTACGGCATGAAAGTGTTTATGAGCAAAAAAGAGCCAAGGTACGTGGAAAATGGTCAAACTCTTCTCTCACTCTCAAAAGCAAGCTCAGCATACACATGCTCTCCCATAAAGTTTGCTTGCTCTGTGCAGGAAAGACAACTTCAAGGGTTCCTTAAAAACTGTGTTAGATCTTAATAATATCAGATAATTCATAGCTGGTTGTCTTAAAAACAGAGACTGAATCCCTGGTATGAGCTTTTTCTACCTTCTGTTCTCTCCTCTAGAGGGCTTTATAGGCATGTTTTGTTTTCAGTCTTTTTATTTTCATTATTTTGTCTTTAGGAAAGATATAGACTTAACATTTTATCACAATTGCTTTTTCATCAAGCAGGATTTGGTCTTATCTGCAAATACTTACAGCCATTGTCTATAGTGTTTAATTAGCTCTAATTAACAACTCTAAACATAGGGATGTTTATATCTCATAAATGTATATACATTATATATATTAATTATCACCAATGTGGTGCTACACATTAATAAAATGTTACGTTGCTATAAAATCAGATTGCTTAGATTTGATAAGCATCTTTAATCATTCAAAGAGATAATTGGAGATTATAATATGTACCAAAGGAAAACAAAAGTCCATTTGCACTTACCCTAGCAACAGTGGTTTTCAGTATGTACATTCTCCACTTTTATATGGCAATTTCTACCAAAAACTCATCATAATTCTTCAGCAGAGAACAAGTTTTAAGCTATTTTTAACTTCCTCGTACGTGATGATGAGTTCCCTAAATTGTCTGTTCTAGTAAGTTGGTTCCTTTACTAAATAACATATGCATTTTGTATGAAAAAAAAAGCTTTCATACAGTTTCTTCTCAGAACTCTGTAATTTTACGATATTTTATTTAGTGGAAATTGTTTAGCTTGTTAAAATAAAATTGTATGAGACCTCACTGAAATGTAGTCTGTAAACTCTAAATCAGAGTCATATATCTAGTTTCTCCTCATTTAATTGGACTCTTAGAAATTGCTTTAGGTATTACAAAAAGCTGCTACTAGATATTTCGAATCCCTAGAGAAATGCAGGTTGTGTGTCAGATCTGGTCAGGAATTCTGGCTTAACTGGCTTTATCAGAAATTCTGATTCATTAAACCTTAATCATTGTCTAAGAATACAGGTGATAAACGAAAGGTTTCTCAGCTATTAAGGAGAGATGGACTCAGAAGATGTGGGTTTGGTACTCGCCCACTTGCAAACCATTGTTCAAATTCTTGCTCTAATTTATACTTGGTTTACTCAGCAGAACAGGTCCAACAAGACAAATTGGGATAAGGCTATCTCAAATTAATTCATAGGCTGGTTGTAGGGTGGCATTTACTGACATTGTGGGAGAGCCAAATTCAAATCCCTGTTCTGTCATTAGGTTATGTGGCTATGGAACTGCTGTGTGTTACTTTTAGCAGTTAGTGGTTCCCCTCCCTGTTCTCAAAAGCCAAGTTTAAGGATTACATTAAAATATAGTGCAGATTGAATGATGTCATTTGCACAGTCAGTAACCAGAAGAGAAAGAAAGAGCTCATCAAGAGAAAGCACCAGAAGAGAGTAAGTTGAAAGACAGAGGATATACTCTCTTGTGTACTCTCTCTGTAATACTTTGCAGCTGCTTCAGGTCAGGTGTCCTGTCTGCTGTAAGAAACTCCTGCTCCACTTGCTTTGCATTGCCACTCCTGATTATACTAAAAAAAATATGTTTCTGGGACCTGCACAAGTTACACGTGTCAGAAAGGTTAAAGATATATAGATATATTTACTATATATTTGTTCTAGACTGATCAGTCTTTGGTCAGTGCTCAAGAATAGACAGGAATGAGCTGCAAACACCTTTATGCCGACAGTGAATAGCCCTTGATATACAGTGCAACGAAAGCCATCTTATCATGCAAATAGATGCTCATTTAGGCATAGTAATTTCATGACCTCATCAAATTTTGTTGTACGTGGTCAAGAACCAGTTTATCATTATCTTCTTAATTATGCAGTGCATTATGATAACCACTCTTGCTGTCAGCCAGATGGCAAGCCCTCATCAATATTCAAAACTGATAAAGCTGTTGTAAGGGGTTGCAAACAGTATACTGAGGTAAATTTTGCATCTTAAGTTTCTTATTTCATGTAACTACTACTTTATTCGGCATCTGCTGTGTTGTGTCTTTCTTTCATTGTATTACATAGGAACAGAGAGATAAGGAAAAGGGTATCAAGCAAGTGAGGAAATGAGTACTGTGTAAGGAGTATGGTTTCATAGTATTTTAAGCCTGGATCATAATCTGGATTTGGATCATAAATTCTCCCTTATTAGCAGTGTTATAGTGATCCATAACCTACATTTTGAGATGCTTTCAGGACCTCAGGTTAAAGGTGAGTCGCTCCTGCAGTTGAAACAGCACATGGACTGTTGCTAACAAGTGATGCCCCTAACCAGTCGTTTGTTGTTGTTAGAGTCAGGCACTTTGGTCTGGTGAAGGAAGGTGCTAGTAGCTGGCAGCAGTCAGCTACAGCTTACTTCCCAAAGAAGAGGAAGAATGTCTTCAGCCCAGCTATGGCCCCAGCTGAGGAACAGTGATCTCTGAGCTGAGAGTAGTGGACATAGTGACAATAGCTCAAAGAGCTCAGCAGGCCAAAGTCTAGGGCTAACACTGTAAGGTAGGTATAGAGCCTTTAATACGTATAGGCAAAGATAATTCAGATACATATTATCCATAGAGGAAAGGTCATCAAAGGATAAGTGTCGCTTCCCTAAATTCTAAGTGATGCCATGGCACCTAAATGAGAATTCAGTGATCACCAAAACCTTTATGCAGTCATAAATGAGTAAAGAAAATGGCTTAAAATATGTGGGAGATTTGCCCACTGCTGGAAGAAAAATTTTCACTTTCACTTTTTTTTTTTTACATTAGAGCACCCATTTTCTTCTAATTAACTTCCTGTCATGGAGACATTTTATTGTTCAAAGTTTGCTGAAAACAAGAGTTAAAAATTATTTACCTCAAATTTGACTGTTACTGCTTTTCAATTACAGGTAATATTTGACATTATAAGAGCATGAAACAAAATCCCAGGAGCACGCTTGCCTTTCACTCTTCTGTACTGTTACATTTCAATTAAAGTTTATTAGGCAACTGTTGTTTTAGTTTAAATATTATTTATTTAAAATTACTGAAATATTACCTACATATTACAAACAGTGTTCTCATTCTATTGGATTATCTTATTTACAAAACCAAGACTGATCATGAGTGTTGGAGTGCACTATGTGCGCCCTTCTGGAGTTTTCTTTCTTCCACAGTTGTATTTGTTCTTTTTTTTGTAACACAGATATCTCTTTCTTTGCCCCAGGCATATGCTTCAAGCAATTTATCTCAATGTAGTCAGAACATCTAGCAAAGCAGAAGTCCCTGGAAAGCTAAAAAGTTTCCTTTTCTGGCCAGGACTGACAATTAGCATTCTTCCTTTCCTAGTTCTCGAGGAAGTTCTTCAAAATCTCCCCCAGCACTTTTCTTCCACTCCAGCCTGTGTTATGAAGGTGCAAACTAGAACAGAGCTCATCTGTTGACTTCCCTGTTGCACTGTCATTTATTGAACATAAAAGCTGTCCTAATATCAACCAGTAATCCTAATGATCAAACCAGTTGATGCTGACAGAGTTCAGTAATGAATGACTGGAAAGAATATACTCACTTCCATTGGGATAAATTAGTGTTAGAGCAGTCAGAATCCCAGAGCCTCTTTGCTTTTGTTTGTTTGTTTGCATTTTTTAAGGCATTAAACTCTTGCAGTATTTTGGACTATATTGTAATTCATTCCAAAGTGGTTGTCTAGGAGCACATAGTGAATTCATGATGTCATTTCATGTAACTCTCTGCTTGGAACAGACTAACCTGCATATGAACCTCTTAGCACACTGTACATTTCTTAGTTACTTTTGGTCTTATTATTATGCATTTTTCTGGGATTAATTTTCAGGACTAAAAGTTAAGCAAGAACAGAATTATGCAGAGAAATAATGCAGAGAAAGAATTACATTGAATGCGACAAGAAGGTCTCTGCAAAGGAGAAATATTGCAGAGGAAAGCAGGAAGGGAGCTTGGCTCTGGGAGAAGTGGATGCATGGGATATGGAATATCCAACTTAATTCTATGGAAGCTAATGATAGAGAGAATTTTGATACAAACCAGTCAGAACAGAGGGTTAGGACAACTTCAGTAAAGCAGATAGTTGGCATTAAGTTTATGTTATATTGCCTTACTGGTGCTGCTTATTTATCATCTATCATATAGTGTGGGAGCATGAGCTTTTTTCTTCTTTTTAGTTTTAGCCTCACACACCTGTGGTAGGATTGAAATCAGGCTTGGTGTGACCTGGTACAATTCGCATTGAAAGCTTATGCCAGGGGGAGGTAATTGGTGTTGCAGTCTTTCACTGATTTGTAAAGAAAAAAATTACCTAAATATTTATTTCAGTCCTCCATTAACTGTTGGAATAAGCGTTTCTTTGTAGAGTACTAGCACCTGGAGTTGTTATAACAGTTTGAGAAAATCTGAAGGCTTGTTTCAGTTGATACTGTTTTGTGTTTATCTACTGTAAACCTGTATGAAATTCAATTTATCAGTGAATGGATAAAAGTTATAATCAAAGCAAGATAAATCTGTTATCTTCGTGTTAAAATGCATAAACTATCTATGGGAAAATCATGGCACAAATTAAAAGGAAAGTTAAGTCAGACACTCTGTAAAAGCTGTACACCTCGTCTGCTTTCAAACTTCATTGTACTTTAAGTACTTTTTAATTTGGTGAATGTCTTAGCCTATTCGTGAAAATGTATGCTTTCAAGGATACATTTCTGATATACTTCTTAATAGCTAATCAAATTATTTGGTTGGTCCTGGTTAATATTCTTCATTTTGCATTCTTGTCTGGAAAAAAAAAAAAAAGAAAATTATGAGCATTCAAATAACAATATGAGCGGCTAAAAATTTTTCTTTCCAGCTCTGACTGAGCACCTGCATCTGCATGCTTATNATCCCTGGAAATTTTTAAGGCCAGGCTGCATGGGGCTCTGAGTAACCTGATCTAGTGGGAGGCCTCCCTGTCCGAGGCAGGGGGCTTGGAACTATATGATCTTTAAGATCCCTTCCAACCCTGACAATTCTGTGATTCTATGGTTCTAAGATGAGAAACCTCCAAAATGTACAGGTCTAGTGCTTTCACACAGGTACAAGTGTGAGCAGTGCTTAATGCATTTAATGGTGGATGTCATGAAGGCTTAAGTAATGCTTGCTAGTGCATTCAAGTGAAATACTGAATTCTTTTACTATAAAGTTATTTTGCAGAATTTAAGTTTTACAACTTAGAGGCATAAGAAAACTTCTTAATCAGAAAATGAAAGGCAAAGAAGGTTTAGAGTTACTGTGAGTTTTAAAGGGCCTAAAACCAGCTGAGTATAGCAAGGAATAGAAGAACATCATTTTAGTAAAACAAGAGTTAGCCTAGTATTGCACTCTATCTGAACTCATTTCTGTACATTAAAAAAACACTTTTTCTTTTTTCACCTGCTCCAAGCCTTTCTACATAAGTCTATCTTGACTTTTTTTCTGGACCTGAAATTTCATGAGTAGTTATATTTAAATAAAGTGAAAAAACCCCCTCATTAATGCAACATTACTTTTGTACATTGCAGTAACTTAAGCAGGGAAATGTGAAAGTTAATGCTGAATGCACAATCTCATATACGCAGTTAATGTAAACATATATGCCCTTACTCATATACGTTGTAATCAAGCAGGTAGTTATGTAACCACCTCCTGTTCCTGAAATGTAATATATTATTTCTTCAACCTGCAAGCATTATCACACAATTTTTCCTCCTAAAAGTAGTCTTTGCACTTGTAACTAGTCTAATCAGAGATAATGGGAAAAGGATATGAATAAGGTTTTTTATATGTGATGTTAAGCAAGAATATTTAATGTTCTGCAATAGGAAGAGTAATGCAACAGATTTGCCTGATGTTAGCAGTTCTTTGGGAAACTTTTGCAAGAGAAAACCCATGAATTTGTGTAGAAGAGATTATGATGAACAATTTTAGGAAATTTGTTCCGCGAACACTGGTTTGTTCAGTTTGTCTCCAAGCTCAACATTTGAAATATGTGGTAAGGCATGAAGTTTTTGAACCATAGGTGAACATCAACATTTGGGATCCACATTTCTAATCTTAAACTAGCTTGTGAATAGGTACAAAGCTCTTTGGTACAAAAAGCATTGGGATTTTTAAATTGCATTTAAAAAAGAATGTTCTGTCCTAGTTCAGATTAATCTCTGGAACTCTAGACAAATGAAAAGAACTTCAGAAAAGAAAACAAAAGCTTCAGGAAGTGGGAGTTCTAAATTTGCACTTTTAAAGTTTTTCTAACATTTAAAAATTGTTCCTCAGCTTAGGAAGAATTTATTTATGAAAAAAAAAGCCCACTAGTTATGATTCATTGTAATGAAATAGTGCAAATTATGTTGTTTGAGTATATAGTCATCAAGGAGGTAAAAGTGAGGACTTTAATGAATCTTCACATTTTAGCCCACATTTTTAGCGTGATTGGTTGGGAAGGCTTCTTAACAGTTTTGAATATCCAGAATAAATTCTCTCAGGCAATTTGCAGTAGGAGTAAAGAACAGCCTCTTTACTTTTGATCCATATGTGTATTAATTCATCAGAGAATGAAATACGGCTCTAAGACAATATTGCTGTACTGTACTACTTACTACAGTGAATTGATGTATTTTCAGTCCAACTGCTTTATATAGCCCAGCCTGCAGTTTCATAGATTATTGCCCTAAAACCAACAGCCAGCTGGCAAATTGCACTCTTTATGCTTCACTTTGTTAAAAGATGAAGTTACAATTCATTAAGGAGATATAAGGTAATACAAGTTTCTGAAGCTTAAATTCAATCCTTAAAATCTATAGCTTCCTTTTACTGTAACTTCTGTTCCATTTGTATGTAGTATTTTTTTAGCATGCCAAAGGGCAGCATAGCAAGATCAAGAAGTTACTCCTTTCTTTCTTGAATTCCAGTAATTCACTTTCCTAAATGAAGATACTTTGTTTTCTTTCCTAAAGAAGCCTACAGACTGGTGTGGATATCTTTGTAGTATCTCTTGCTTTTAAAAATATTTTTAAAAAAATTATCTACACAAAAGCAACATTTGAAGAGAGTTTGAAATAGTGACTTTTTCCCTTAGGTGAGTGCCTTTGCCAAAACATTGGCTAAACCTCCAGAAGAAAAAGTTCTGAAGTTTCATTAAAAGCAAAGTTTGCTTTATTTTCTTCTACCTCTAACAAAATGCCCTTTGCTCACTAATATCTCTTCTTCCTTTTGTCTGCATTCTGAAATGTGCAGGAATGGGGGAATTAGCCTGGATAGTTGGTGACTTGCATTTGGAAGGTATGAATTTGTTGCTTTGCTGCCTTTTGTAATTTCAGTGTGCAAAGGCAGCAGTATCAGAAAAATTAATGAGGAACTGGCAAAAGAGATTTCAGAATTGTTGGCAGTCATCTTTTGAGGACTCATTAAGAACATCAGGAGGTAAAGAAGAATGCAAGAGGACACATGTCCGACAAACCAATTTGATCCTCTTCTGCATACATGTAAAACTGCAGTCACAAGTGTGTACAGATCATAAAAGACGTGGTAAATAACACTCCCGTTTTTCAAGTTGGGAAAAAAAAGAGAGACCTCATAAATTACTGATAAACTGAAAATGAAAATATATTTGAAGTGCTGTGTAGCATTTGTATCCCTGAGTATTTGAGTATAGAATGACTGTGATATAACTCACTCCATGAAGTCTGCTTTTGTGCACCCCTACTTATCTGAGTGTTCTCATGTAATGAATTCAGTGAAAATAGGAAATCTACTAGATACAGATTTAATGACTTACATGACTTCTGTGAGGCACTGAAACAATGTGTGCATTAGTTAAAAATTGGCAAGAAGATCGTAATGAGAAAATAAAACAAATGAAGTAAGGAATGAAGATCGCACCAATCATATTTGCTGACAAAAATGTATCTTAGCAGTACTTGCAAACATTTGCGAAGTTGGATATAAAGGTCTGTGGGAGGGAGAGCAGATAACAGAGAGGCAGATGTTAGCAGAGTAAAATGTAATCAAGACAAATACAAAGAGGTTCTCACTCAGTGCAAAAAACAACAATGAAAAACATAAAATGTAGAAGTGCTGACTAAGAAAAGTAATAGAGAAGCAGGATCCTGGGAGTGTTAAACTGAACATAAGCATGCAGAATGGTGCTGCTACAAAAACGCAAATATGGGGATATAACAGAAAGGGGACTTGTATTTTCTCCTTCTTTGGACTGAGATTGAATGATAGTTTTCTTAGAGAACGTTCTCTGACTGATGCAGTTTCAATAGAATTGTTATGGAAACTGTTGTGCTGGGTTACTGTGAACTGACTTTTCAAAAGGATTGCATTTCTAATCATCATTCTGGATTTTTAGCCAGAATACTAGCATCAGTTACGATATTTTACACTTGGCATTAGAAAAAATGTCCCTTAGAGCCTTTGCTTTTGTCTTTGGCCTGCTTGCAGAACATTTGATTTACACTACTCCTCTCCTGCAACCTAACAAAGAAAATTGTTACTGTCTTGGTTGTTCTGTGTAAACTGTTTATCATTTCATCTCTTCATTTCAGTTTCCTCTTTCAAAGCATCCAAGAACAAGTATTTCTTCAGACAGCTCTTTTTTTCCAGTTGTTCCCTGTGTTGTTACCATCTACCTCTGACCTTTTGTGCATTGTCACTGCCGTTGAAGACTAATTATGCCACAAGGAATAGAGATGAGAACTTTTTTTAAGATGATGTTTTTGTATTCTCCTTAGGTTAATCATAAACTTTTCAATTACCAGTAAGTTAAAGTAAGGCCAGTTATGGAGAGCTGTATAAATTGGAATTCAAAGGAGAAAGAAGTTGGATGTTTCTGCTTCAATTACAGTGATTTCTACTTCCAACAACTTTCATCTGACTCATGCTTTCTAAATGGTCTCTTGCAGAGATCTTTCAGTGGTCTTCATTTCCTTTTTAGCATTCTGTTGATTTATTTCCTCTGTTGCCATCTGAGTCTTACTTCTTATAGCTTTTGACATATGTTTTTGTTTTTAACTTGCTGCAAGCTGTGGCTGTTAGTTTCATGTTGTACATTTGCTCTGGCATTCCATATTCTGGATTTCACTTTCGCACTATTCCTTTTTGGTCTAAAACTGCAACGACATATGTAATTTTCATTTCAGTGTTAACTAGATGGATAAAACTCTTAACACATCTAAACAATTGCTTTATTTGAAGTAGTGGATATTCTTCCTGTGAAGCTGTCTGAATGATACTATGCCTTCTCGTGCTTCCAGACCGAATACCAGGTTTTACATGGAATGCTCTTGTTGCAACTCCTAATACAGGTGACATGTGACTTCTGTGGGAAACTGATGTTATTGCTCAAAAGAAACAACATTGTTGTTTTACTACCAGTGCCCTTTTAATCAATTTTAAAATGATAGCTGTATGCAGAACCATATAAAATTTTACTTTAACATTGTCTAGGCTGTTGTAAGGTAAGATTTGTTTAGTTACCTGAAAAGGGATTTGGAAGTTCTCAGTTCTTTGAAGTAATAAAAGATAGTGTGAGTTATTTTTCTCTTCAAATCCCTCAGACCTTTATAAGCTCCTGGAATAACAGATGATGTTAGATAAAACTGCTGAGAGAAAAAAAGGACTGATAAAATAGAATTAACTGCCTTTACTAATAATACCTGTTGGTGATGGAAATACAAGATAAATTTGTATCTTACACAAGTCCTATACAAGAGGATCAAGATATCTTTCAGTGACAAAGATGGCAGCAATCCTGCCCGATCAAAGTTCAGATAAAAAATGTTTTCCAGGAATTGTGCAAGTAAATTTCTTGCTGTCTTGATCTGGGTCTTGATGCTTGTGTTGAGCAAATGAAAAAGGACAATAGAGACAGTGATAGGTTTGCCATGGGGATGGGACAAGATTTCTACTCATGTAACTGTAGGGTTATGCTTTGAAG
>VYZX01004773.1:340566-377721 GCA_013401335.1 Brachypteracias leptosomus | reverse complement strand
CCAACCCAATACATTCTATGTATTCCATGATTTATTAAAGGCAGGCAAATAAACTACAGAGAATAACATATTTTATTGGGATTTTTTTCCAGATTTTTCCTAGTGTCATGCCACCATTCAGATTACAACCTTCTTGAACTGCTCCATTGGACACATTGGTTTGGATACATTGGTTTGTGCATTTTTCCTGTCAGTGATAGAGTTACTCTGCAAACTTAATATTCAGTTTTCAAAATCTGAGCTGTGTTGCTTCATTTGGCTTGATCACAAAAGTCACACCATCTTTTTTTCAGATGAATGTAATCTTCATAAATAAAGGATATGAACCAAATACAAACTGTTTGAAATTCTCAAGAATGGATAGACTAGAGAACAAAAAAAAAAACCAAAACCAGAACTATGAAAATATTTTTGCAAGGTTGAGCCTAATCCTTTCAGTCCCCCAGTTTTTGCACCATGCACAGAAAGCTTGTTGCAATCTCAAGCATACAGAGGGCAGACCTGCAAGAGGAAAAGCTCCCCAAGCTCTCCCTGGAAGAGAACAGGAGAAAATTTGATGTCACTGAATCATAGAATCTTAGAATGTTTTAGGCTGGAAGGGACCTCTAGAGGTCATCTGATCCAACCTCCCTACACAAGTAGGGACATCTCTACCCAGGTCAGGCTGCTCAGAGCCCCGTCAAGCCTGACCTTGAATGTTTCCAGGGATGGGGCCTCCACCACCTCGCTGGGCAGCCCATTCTACTGATCTATCACCCTCACATTAAAGAACTTTTTCCTAATATCCAGCCTAAATCTATCCTTTCCTAGCTTAAAACCATTACTCATTGTCCTATCATTACAAACCCTTATGAATAGGCCTTCCCCTACCTTAATGTAGGCCCCCTTCAGGTACTGGAAAGTCACTATAAGGTCCCCCCAGAGCCTTCTCTTTTCCAGGCTGAATAGCCCCAACTCTCTCAGCCTGTCTTCAGACATTATTATGGCCTCAGAACAGAAAATAGGAGCTAAGTTTCCCTCCCCACAGCCCACGCAGCCTGTTTCATTGCTGGTTTTGCTAGAACAAATACATTGTTCTCTTTGAATTACTGCAGAGGTTCTTGTCAGTATTTTTGCACTCATGACATATTAGTAAATAACACACAAAATAAGCTATATAGCTATAATAGCACATATTATGTTTAACTATACATATAAAAGATCCTTTCATTAAGACGACATCTAGAACACCCTTGTCTCCTGTGGCTGTAGCATTCCAACAAGGGACAATCTCTCCCCCCTCTATAAAAGCCCCATGGGCTGTTTTCTTTAAACATGTAGCACTGGTTTAACTGAAAACAGAATTTAATCCAGAAGTCTGAAGTTGAAGTTACTCCAAAGAGTTAAGTAAACTGGCTCACTAATAGCCACTGACACTTCTACCTCAGCACTGCTTGTTGTGCTGGTTCAGCCATCATCACTTTATTCTGCTATCAGTTGCCTGATAGCACAGGTCAACTCTGAACTCACCAACATCCCCTCAGAAGTCTTCTTTCAAACAATTCTGCCGTTGGTTCCTGTGGTGCCAGCATTGCCTGCTGGACACAACAGACAGAGATAGCTCCCTCCGTGGCCCTTCACATGGAAGGACACTACCCAGAGAGCTCAGCAAGATGTAACCAGCCCCAACAGAAGCCACACCCAACAGGAAGCACCTCCAACTGATCAGCTCCTGGTTGATATAGTCCTGGCCTCACCCACCACCCCAACCATGACCACCTGGGTGAAGGCGGAGCCACAAAAGCACAGGTGGGCCAGGTTCTGCCTCTGGAACCTGAAGCCAGTGAGGGAAACAAAACATTTTGCTGGGTTGTGGCTCATCCACAGGTCAACTCCAACTCGGGGCCCACAACTTAGGTCCCAGCACTTCACTGCTGCAGCTCCCACAGCTCACAGTCTCCTGAAGCCTGATGGATGCAGGTGACAACAAAGCGACCACCACCCTGCAGAGATTCAAAGCTCAGTATAAGGATACAGGCAAGGGATGGAGTCAGAAGAAGAGGCGGCTCGAGGAAAGACTCAAACAAGATGGGTCATCAGCACAAGCAAACTGTGGGCCCTGCTCCTTCCAACTCCCATCCCAGCATCCCTAGGAGAGCTTCCTCTGGGATAATCCCATTAATAATGACAACTTGCACTGATATGAAAATGGACTTACTGCCATTTCAAAAGCAGGTAAACACAACCTTTTCACAGCAGCAATATTGCTTTTTTTTCCAGCAGCTTCCCAAGGGGAGATGTGTGAATCTCCTGTTTTCACCTCTGACACGAACAGGGGAGAGGGCAATCCAGCACCAATTTAAACCCAGTTTTTCAAAGCTAGCTGCTAAAAGTTAACTGATTAGATGGTAAACCATCAACAGAAGTAACATGGAGAAAGAAAGAGAAGAAGGAAGTCATGACATACTGTCTGAATTTTGAAATATAATTAAAGTAATTATGCTTCATCAAAAATACATACCATTTCTTCATGAGCTATCAGGCACTATGGAAAGCTGAGCTATGACGTGTGCTCATTAGGTGTCAATATGTATCTTATTTTGACAAGGAATTCACCAAATTGATTGCATCATATTGAGGCATGAAATAAAAGTTCTATCTTTGCTGCTTGGCTCCAGTTTGGCTCGAGCCATTTGGACTCTGGTCTCAGTAGCACTGAGTAAGGTCTGCTGGAGAGCATCCAGACTTGGTCTGAATTTCTATTAGGTACAGAAACTGGAATCCCAAATCATGCCAGCTCCAACTGGAAGGAATAAAAAAAATAAAAGGCATGGTTTTGCTGGAGGGCATCACACTGTGACAGTATATGATGCTAGAGAACAACTCAAGATCGTGTTCATGAGAGCTCATGAGACCTCTTCCTTCTATCAAGGGATGCATAAGAAAATCTGTATGTAGTGTTACTAAGAAGAGCAGGTTAACATACCAAAGGAAAAAAAAAAAAGAGCAGAAAGAAGAATCACTTTTCAGTAGAAGAAAAAGATTAATACACAGTAACAAAAAAAAAAATAATCTTTATATACAGTGTCAGTCACTTCTGTTGCTTGCTTCACCATCCAGAAGTCGGTAGTTCACCCAATCACACACTGAACTTACTGCTTAAGAAGGATAAAATAAAGACATATAACACACAGTCATTTTATGAAACAGTGTTGATCTGTGGCAGATTGGCTGATGGGACATAAAATGAAGGTGTAATTTCTCAGGGAATGTTTGCTGTTGCCAAAAAGGTGCTACCACCTTACACTTAGCCCTTGTGAAATATATGGAGCTTATATGTGGTATAGAATATTAGGGTTTGTTCTGAACAAACCACTTACAGGTGTTGAGTGTAATAACCATGAAAAATTGGATGACTATATATCAAAGTGGCAGAACAATGGGATACAGGGACACCAAGCACAATACCAGCATTAAGAACAGAGAGACTTGTAACAAAGGCAAGTCAATCATTATCAAGAAGGAATTGAATTAGTATAGGGGTACTAGTCCCCATGCCAACTTGGCAGAAGAACATAGGAACCAGATACCTTTAACTGAACTGCCTTCATTATAATACTAAAAATCATACCCATAGATCAAGAAGACCTGTGCCCAGGTGAAGACCCCTCCCCTGAGCATATGTAGAATAAAATAGAAGGAAGTAATGAAAATTATAATTGTATGTAGATTTGTAACTAATCAGTGCATGTAGGAGTGGTTTGTCACAAAATGTTGTGTATAAATATGGCATGAAAGATTCTGCTAGGTGTGTTGGATTTGTGGCATTACCACTGAGCACCCAGGCCTGAATAGACAATATCTCTCCTGAGAGTGTGTGAATTAGTCTCTGTGCACACCGGGTAAAAGATTCTGGCTTTCAGACATGAGTTTGTTCCTGTGGCTGAAACACTTGCACATCTGACACCAACCAGAGCATTAGAGCATGAGGAACAGCATAGCTGAGAGAAATGAGTCTTCTGCCACCACATCTGCCCATGTGGCAGGGAAGAGCCGTGTGATGGTGGCAGCGTGTCAAAGCTCAGGCTGTTACCTCCTGTCCTCTGCCTGCTCCAGACGTTGGTATAAGATCAGACTTTCCCAGCCCACCAGTATTGTGGCACTTGAGTACTGGAAATTAAATGTATTAAAATTCAGAAGTGAAAAGAAATCCTATGTGTGCCTTGGGTTTATTTAGGAGTATTAATATTTTATCTAGAAAATTAATTACAATATGCAAAGAGAATGCTTGTGTGAATTGATTGCTTGTGCCAGCAGCTCTGGGAAATGCAGCCCAACACCCAAAGTCAGATTAAACATTCACCAACTTCAGCAACCTTCAGTCAGCTAAGGAACTAGGAAATAAAGGGAGCTGAGACACAAACATGCTCAATCTACTGGTAACAACTGAAGCTCAATTCCTCTGGATTTCACAGCAGATTTCTTCTCCCTTGCTATTTAACTGGCATCCTTGATCAAACTCACTCATTCAAGGGACACTGTACATACTATTGCCTACTCTATAACCCTGCCACCACACTGAACCTGGTGCTAGAGCAGCAAGCATAGGAATTGAGATACAGGTATCTGAAAAGAAGATTACATACTGAATAATAAAGCCGTGAAGCTGTGAGTCCATCCTGTTGGTTTTATAGGATAGCACATCTCTCTGAGCTTCCTTTTAGTTTCCACAACAAACAATGTTGATAAAGATGTCCTTGTTACCTGTACGCATTATACACCCCTAAAATTTATGGCCTCCTGACATATGTTTTAAAGAAGAAACTCATATACGGATTTGGCTGCCTTGTCCAGTGAAATACTTTTGGAAAGAGAATTTCATAGTGCGATAATAGGCCAGATCTCCAGCTGGCATCAATTCATACACTTCCAGTAGCATCACTGGTGGTGTGTTGATTTACAGCAGCCAAGAAGTCAGGAAGGTAATATCACAATAGTAAATTTAAAATGTTGTTCATCTCAGCAGACCTGTTTAATGGCAATACCACTGACTGATGCTTGCAGCAGATTACAAAATAATCTTCAACTTTTGTCCACGTTGAAACTCATTATTTTAGTGAGACATTTGTGTGGCTCAAGCAAATAGTTTGGCTCTGTCTACTTGACACAGAATGTGCGGGTAATGGCTCCCATATGTCAAATAAACCTCTGCATTTTGCATGGATGTAAGGGATGTGTCAATCACACACCTGGTAGCCTAGGGAAGAGCTTTTTGAGGGCATTCTGGTAGCAGTAGAGTATTCATGAAGTTAGAACAAATAAAACTAGAACAACTTAATGTTTGACAGCCCTATAGATAATTGCAAACTCCTCTACCTCAATCAAAAGCTATCACTTCAGCCAAGAGGGGATAAACACATCTTGAATGGAATGTCAGCTACATCTCTAGTGCCACCTACAGCATCCATTTTAGAGACACCGCCCAGACTAGCAGCTGGCTCAGGTGAGTATACATTTCTAGACCACTTTTATTAGCATCCAGCCAGTGAACAAGATATTTTAATAGAGAAAATATGCAGCACAAGGACTAAACTACCCATTTGGAACATGCAATTTATGCACATAGCTCAAAAAATAGATGCTTCTGGCAACTGCCAGTGGCATGTTAGGAAATCAGACAATATGTACATTCAGTCCTTGATAGATAAATAGCTTTTATTTGTTGCATCTATTTTGTTTTCGAGAACTTCACACTGAAAGCTGAAGTCCAGCTCCTGCTCTTTGGGTTAGTCTTGTGCTTTGGACAGAGCAGTGGAGTGGAAAGGCTGAGCTGGCTTACAGGTATGGTCCACAATTAGCATCCATCAACCAGCTCCTCCATCAGATATGTACATCTGCTGTCTACTTGAGCTTCAGCACAGCTCAGGACACCATATAGCCAGAAATCAAAAGTGCCACACTGATGGTCTAGCCTTTGGCACCTAAGCTCATGGGAAACACATTTATTACAGACTGACTAATAACACATCAGCTCCCACATCTCTGCAAGCATTAACCTTCAATGAGGGCTTGTCATTTACAAATTATTTCATATTTCGGCTGCTGCATTTTCTGCAGCATTCACAATGCAATCTGCAAACATTTTTGTCTTTTCCATGTCATTTTTACAAGGATCCCAGGGGAAACATCATGTCACCTTTTCTCTGTGGGTTTGATGCAGTATTAATTCCTGGTCACTGCACATCTACTGAAGGCTTTGATGGCTATTCCCCTGAAAGACAGACTGCAGCTGTAAATACTGGTGAGGTGAAGAGAAATGGATTTTTCTGTGGAGCTCTAAGTCTTGGCAAACAAAGATTATAAAAAAATAGAAATTTTCCTCATCTTAAAAGATACATTGAACAAGAGCTGGTAGACAAGTTTACACTGATTATTAGGTGATCAAGGATTCTTTTTTTTTTTTAATAAAGAATGCTTCTGTGCCTCACATTTAACCACTTTCTTTAAAAAAGGTCCATCTCTTATTTGCCTTTCCTTGATTGTTTCTCTCTTTGGCATCTCAAAGAAATGGCCTCAAATTATGTTTGAAAAGAGCTCCCTCCACCTTTACTTTTTAAATAGAGAACACTGCTGAATTAACTCAGGCTCTTACAGGGAAACCAATGTTTTAGTCCTCATATGATTTGAAGCAGAGAAGCAAAGAGAATCCTTGGTAGGACTATGTCCCCAAGACCTGTATCCCTGTGTCCCTTGCTTGAAGAGTGCCCCAGCCCTAAGAGGCTCTGGCTTCAGCCAGGACCACCCTCCAAGCCTGGTTCCTCCTGAGTAAGGACTGTTAATGCAGGTAAAAACTGCTGGACTGGGTCTCCTGTACCAAAGCAATGTAGATGATTGGCAATTCATTTGAAGAACAGTCTGCTGAAGGATGTTGTCACGGTACAGGTGGTTGAGCATAAAATGTTTATCATCCTGACAAGTCTTTTATCCTGCCTGGTTCAGGATCTGACTGCAGCATCACAGGGGAAGTGAATTCACTGTGGATTACAAGCATGGGGCTTCTCTATCTCTTGCTGCATAACCTCATGTTACTCGAAAGTAGCTCTGTGCCATGCCACCACCCGTGTGAGCCCTCAGACAGGTAGCTGGCTTTCCACCACTGTGATCTCAGCATGCTGTGCAACCTGACTTCAGGAACAAGTTGCTTCAGGGGCTCTTCTCGACTTTGTCCATTCTCTGCACGAGCTAGTCCCACTGCTGACACAACCCGCTGCTCTACCTCTCTTTTTAAACGGGGTGTGAAACCAATGACCTTCTGCCTTGTTACCTTCTCTCCTCATTCCCTTTTTTGCATTCCCTTTGTGGTTCCTCCATTTCAGGCAGACATGCTTTCTGAGCTAATATCATGGCTGGGCAACTTCAAATAAGGAGTTGCTTCAGCTGAATGAAACTTAGATTACTAATTTTCTCCTTCTGTTCCAACTGTCAGAGCAACACACAAGCACCCAGCCCTCCTCCCCGCCCCCAGGAAAACCTACTGCTAGTGGTACCATGTCAGTTTTGCATGGGATACATGAGGATGTCTTTGAGGTCCTTCTCTGAATTATTTTAAAATCAGGGGAAATTTCACATCATCTCCATCTTTTTCTCCATCCACTTTTTTCCTAAGCAGTAGAGATAAAACTTCTTCCTGCCTTTATTAGAAGGCAACTTGTGTCAGCCTCCTTGCCTATTTTTTGGTGCTCTGCTGTCAGGTCAAGGCTGTCTGCTCTTCCTCTCTCTGGAGACAGCTCTCAGGGTATTGCCTCCTTGGGCTTTCATCTGAATCTTATCACCCAAAATGGAATTTGAGCTTGACATTCATTTGTCCTAGTTCATGCAAGCTGTCCTTCCCCCATGACAGCCACTACCGTCACATAGGATGTTGCCCCAGCTGTGCCCCAGGTCTCAGAACAGCATCCAGCAGATGTGGTGCCAAAGTGGCAGGAAGCAGCTGAATTCCTCTAAGGCAAACACCATACTGCAATCCAAATCCAGTTTTAAGTGGACCAGTGATAGGCGGAAAGACCCTGACCTCCTGGGGTTACTGTTTGACTCCCATCAGACTTGTCCACAATTAGATACTGGTTTGAGATCCAAAACCAAATGAATGCAAACTTGAGACAGCCAGGGAAGTGGTGTGTTCTTCAAATCTGAGCTTGGTATTTGGCAAGAGATCTACCTGCAGATGCACCAGCTCAGAAGCTCCTCCAACAGGCCTGCGCTTGGGCAGAAGCTCTGCTGTAGCCTCCTGTCTCAAGGGTTGACTCTCCTAGCTTAAAGAGTATGAACAGAAGAGTGTAAGGCACACAGGTTGTTGAAACAGGGCTCCTGGCTGTTGCCAAAACACCAAATTACCATTGCACACCACAGGTGATCCAGGATCATGATGATCCTACAGCAGCAGAGAGACACAGTGTTGATGGATATGGTCTGTAAAGGAGTGGTAAACTTGTGTGCAAAGCCACAAGGGGACTTTATTAAAAACTCCTTCAGGCAAATCTATGAACTCTAAATCATCAGTGGGCATGTGGGTGTTCAAAGTATAACCTCGTATGAGGCAGCACTTGGAGAGGGAAATGGAAAGAGGGGTAAATCTGACATGCTCTGACTTTGCACCAAGGAACTGCCTTCCCCATTCTTCTGTCCCCTCAGTAATTAAAGCAATTCTGGGTGCTGGGCTGATGCCTGGCTGCCTGTCTTCCCCTACGCCTTCTTCTGCCTCTCCTGCTTATTGAGAAAGTATAAAACACCTCAGGCTGCTCCTGAGGAACTAAAATGTTCTTTTCTTACTAATCAGGGTGCGAGTTAGACTGATTGCTCCTCTTTCAAACTGACTTCTTCCTCCACCACCAGCAAGTTTGCTAGAAAAACTCTTGCTGTCCCCTGAGTAGGCATTCGCCACACAGCTGCTCCTAAAAGTTTTTTGTGCTCAGAATGATTTTGTAAATTGCAACGATTAGTTCAAATCCCATCATGGCTTGTTAATGGTGACTCTAATGGTTGCTGGCAGATTCAGTGAGAAAACCAAATACATTCAAATTAAGAGCAGAAGGCTCTCAGGCTTGGTGGGAAATGTTTTTTTCCTTGCAGTTTCAGGAGATTTGTGTGATGAAGAGGAGAAGGTTCATGGCAGAGCAGAACTAATGTGGTTCACAACCAACAGTTCATGACTGATTTAATATCATAATCACTATGACTATTTGCATAAAAAAAGTTTTGTTCTGCTGCCTTGGTTGTTATTTAAACCTGCACAGGCTTTCCATCCTGACTTGCCGCTGCTTAGCATTTACCAGGACTTAACTATGCCCAGAAGTAGAGGTCTTGGGAGAATCAGAATTCAGTTTGAGCTCTCAAAGCACTTTGTAGGCAATGTAGCTCAGGGTGGAAATTCATAAAAAGCAACAGAGCCCATGTACATTAATGCCGAAAGCAAGGGGTGCGCCAGCAAGTATCTGGAGATGATGAGAAGATCCACAGCAGGCACCAAGCTGCAGGGCTAGATACCTCACTGGTTAGGCACAGCCTAATGGGTACATAGGGGATAAGGGGCAATGCTTAGGACCCAGGAGCCACATCTGGCAGGCTTCTAACCCCAGCTCTGGCTGTTTGAGTTACACTGCTCCTCATTTTAGTGAACTCATGTTAACATGAAATAAGTTTAAGGAAATTAACAGTGCTAATAAAAAGGACAAGAGTAACCATTTAAAAATGAGTAGCTACATCTAATTTAAAATACTGTTTTCATTTCAGGTGGCTGAAATGAAGAATACTGCATGTAATAGAAATACCAAGAATAGATGCACTATACAAATAAATGGATTTAGAAATTCTGACCAGTGGCGAGTGCTTCCACAACCCCCTTGGGCCCATCAAAACCACTACATCACTAAGTCACATATGAAGCATCTACCCACGTACATTAAACTAAAAAACTGTAAAAAGCTATTGAAAGTTGTATTCAAATAATGATTTTTTAACACCATGAAATTACACATGACCATAAGGTATTGTATTTTATAAATTTCCTATTGAAAGAATCCTTAAACAAACACACAGAACAATTATAGTCCTTCTCCCTCTCTCCTCATCACAGATGACTTGTTAGAAGGTATAGTAACACAGATAATGATCATGACCCCCAAAATCTAGTAATACATCTCAAATTTTCACATCACTGATTTTTAGGTGCTGATCGCTTCCTAGAATATGCAGGAGTATAAAGCCAAGGAATGAAGTTGTTTTCACAGAACATTTATTGCACTCCATTCTGTTAATGATATAAAGCCTAATTACTGACACTGTGGGGCTGTGCTATCTTTAAATCAAGATAAGTCTGTACCAGTTTCCAAAACTTAAAATAGATAAATCTTAACTGAAACAGAATAATCAACACAGTGCAAATCCTCTGCCATTCCTATGAACTTAGGTTCTTTTTTATATGGCTGCAACTTTTTTCCTGCCAAAATGAGGAATATTTATGATTCTTCCTCTAAGCACAAAGCAAAAGCTATAAATAGCTGGTTGTTAATCCTGAATTTCAACTGTCCCCAGATATGTGGAAGGAGGGTTCATAATTGCAGTTCCACATGAATTTTAGACTCCCAGGCTTGGAAAGCAACGTAATCTAAATTAGGAATATTAATATTGAAAAATACAAGAGTTTTCCTGAAACAAGCAGAAATCCTTCTCCAGCTTCTGTGTTTCAGATTCATAGATATTCAAGGCCAGCAGGGAGGATAAGGCCAACTGGTTGGAAAAATGCTGTGATTTATTCTGAAAAAAAATGTGTACAAATCAGGTGCTGATTCAGCAAGATTTGGGCATCATTAGAAAACTTTGTCTGCAGAGGTAAAGTAAGAGCAGCTGCAGGTCATTCTGACTATGTATAGCACTGGTCTAGTCACCAGCTACACCCAGGACACGGAGAAGAATCACAGTAGCTCAGTCTCTGTGTACCACTATCCCAGGATTTGCAAATCATACGTAAATCCCCATGGGGTCTGCCACCTCGAAAAATGCAGTGGGGCCATCAATTTCTTCTTAAAACCAAAGACTGTGGTACTCTCTGGGTGACCCAAACACAAACCACAGGGCTACACAAACTCTCCAGCTGATATTTTCCCTTCAGGGGATTGCTTTTCCTACATGCAAGAAAGGCTTCAACAACAGGCATTAACCATATCTCATCAGCAAGCTGAGGAGCCAGCTAAACCCTGCTCTCCCCACTTTAGGTTTGGAGCTCTCATCACTACTCTGGTACCCTGGGGTGGGCACTGATGCCAACAAACACACACCTGGGTCAGACTGCAGAGATATTGCCTTCTGGCATGATTTCTACCACACAAAATACTGTTGAAAACCAAAGTAATTTGGAAACAAATGGACTGTGCCAAACTAAGAAGGAAGGCAGAAATCACCGTCCTGAATTATGGATGGATAATCGGCCACGAAACATTGTCTGCAGCTGCACTGGAAGCATGTCTGATCACTCCCTCTCTTCCGAAATATAAAACTCAGGTCCTGTTCAGATTAGAGGGATCATTATAAATAATGAATATATTTCTAGTATTCTGCATTAAAAGGCACTTTTTTTTTCTCTGTGATTTGTAATCATTATAAAACAGATTTTTCTTTTCTAGCATCATACATATACTTTGAACCAACTCTGTGAATGTCAACACTGTTCAATGTGTAAGCCTAGAAAAATCAGGATCCTAATCTGCTACCTTACAGCCCACACATATACTCAGCCGAAGAAAATTCACATTCTTTCATTTTATATGGAGAAGTCCTGCCCATGTTCTTACTATGGTGCTCAGGAGAACCATAATAATATTATTTGAATGATAACGATGCAAACACCTCTTGCAGGGAGGAAAGATGTTTAAGGCTTTGCTCAGGAAATTCCCACCAAGCCTTTCTGAAATGAGGATGGTGGATTGCAAAACGCAAGAGAGTCACTAAGGTTCTGGAAGACCTCTAGCAACCTTGTTCTTCTGCATTTACTTTCAATAGGTGTGGTTGTCCTGGATCCTAAAAACCTGTTGTCTGTTACAAAAAAGTGTCCCATTTCATCTCTAAACCAACGGGAAGCCATCTGTCTTCTCATCTGAAAACAACTGGTCATTCATCACCAGGTTTGGAGATACATGCTGTTTAAGGGATATGGTCAGAACATCAGAGGGACAGATGGCATTGTCCCCAAGATGCCAACCTAAGGCATCTGCATCTCATCTTGAAAACATTAGACTTGCAATCTATTTAGTTTTCCTCTTTGATGAAAGGCTACATCCTCTAATGTTATTTTTAAAGCCATTTTCCGCCATCTGAATCACAAGACTGAGACCAGGGGAAGCTCTTAGTCTTCTCTTTTGCTGATACGCAATTTGAGGCAGGTTCATTAAGTGCTTTCTCTCAGTTTCCATATTCTTGCAACACCCAGCCCTATTCTGTACATATAATGTAGGCTGATTATTTGTACAGGGACATGTAGTGCTTAATGTCACCTCCTTGACTTCAGTTGAGGACTTCTTGCATAGTAATAGCTGCACTGGATCGGACCAAAGATCCCTCTGGTGGTTGGTGGCAAGTGCTTCAGGGGATGGAATAAGAACCAGGAGCACATACAGCAATACCTCCACCAAAACACCAGGTCTGTGGCTCCTGAGCATGTCCCTGTGTGAACACCTTTGTGCATTAACAGGCCCTGGCAGACCTCTTTTCCCTGAATGAGATAATCTCCTTTGAAGTCCATTGAATGATGGGTCTCTGGTGGCCGGCAACAATGAGTTTGCAACTGAATTACGAACCATATTATTTTCATTTTAAACCTGCAACCCAGCAGTTTCTTGGGGTGCCTCATAACGTTGCTGTACGAGTATCAGCAACTAAACTTCCTCTGTCTTATTGACCTTACTGACGCTGAGAAGCCATAGCCTGTCTAATCTCTCCTGGCTGGGACGCCTTTACATATCTTTGATCATTCAGCTGCTCTTCTCTGTACCCTTTCAAGGTTTATTATTATGTTACTGATGATATTTTAAGTTGCATTGGGAAACAGCCCTTCCCTTTAAAAGGACATTTAAAACCGAGTAACACCACCTGGAGTTAATCACCTTCTGCTTCTAATAAACTACAATAAAGAAAAAATGCTTGAAAATGAATGAGTTGTGACAACCGAGGCACAGTATCAGCTGCACCTGATGCTTTGTGCTTGGATTCCCACATTGCCTTCAACAGGCAGGGGGAAGAGCTCTGAGCTACAATTCCTGCAGGCTCTCTCTTCACTCAAACTCATGGTTAGGTGTGTGGTTCACCAAATCACTCCCTGTTTAGTGGCAGGGCAGTTGGGAGTCCGGCAGTGCCTATAGTTTCTCTCTGCATACAAACAAGGTTCATTAGAGTCTGGAAAATAAACACACCAACTGAGACTGCAACTAGCAGTCGGGCAGATTTCTACCCAAAATGAGATTGGTTTCTTCTCACATCCCCTTCCCTCAGTGACACTGGTCCACCCAGCTTGGTTGTACCAATCTCCAGAGGTCCCATACCTCACTCCCGCTTTCTTTGCTTTTCAGGGGTGATGCGGGGCTGTCAAATCAGGCTCAGCTGCTGTTGTCAAAACAAGACTCTTGTCTGAGCCCCATTTACTGTTTAGTGAAGATGTAGTAAACAGGAATTAGCTGCAATAGACATGAAGAAGAATAGCACTGGATAAAAATCTTGCTCTCTGTCTTCTTCTCGTAGACTTCATTAAAAACACAGGACTTTGAGACTTTTGAGGTGTTAAGTGCCTGAAGAAGAAAGAAGCTGTGGTTCCTGCTTCTCCCAGGGCAGTACAACCACTGAGGCTGCTCCTGGCATGACAACATCACAAGACCATGCTGTAGTGGGGTTGCCATACCATCCCACTGCTGACACACTGGAAAGGAGGCAGCAGGAACTGCCAAGGCCCCATGCAGGTTTTGGAGACCCTCCTTCCCTCAGCTCTTTGAGAGACATGGCTTGGACTCCGCAGCACCGAACTCTGTGAAGGCACTGAAATGAAGCCCACAGGGTGAAGAGGGATGTCTCACAATCTCTCCCACCACTTCAGCTTGCACAGATGTAAATGGATAATCAGTACCAAATTAATTTTCTCTCTAATGCTAAGGCTGGGTTTATTTCTGTCATGACATGCTGTTTGTAAAATATACTGTGCTGCAACAGTATTTGTAGCAGATTGACGGAGCTTTGAATGGCATAACATTTTATAAAAGATGGGCCAGTAACATACAAATGGCAGAGCAATTTTCTTCTTGCTAAAAAGAAGGGCTGATTTTAAATATCAGGGCAAAGAGAATTGATGTTGTCACTTAGAAATAAATACCTCTTCTCATTTCAAATCTCTGGGAATGGCAAAGAGAGCAAAGCTGGAGATGCAAGATAGACCCCAGCGATCAAAGTGGAAAAATATAGTCCCCACTGATTCATGAGAGCACAGTGAGGACAGTTTGTGTGCGACCAAGTATTTTGAATCCAATGAGGCTTGGTGTTTTGTCTATCATCAAGAAGGACTGACCTCTGTTTTTCACATTAAACAGCTACTGTGCTGCACAGTAAGTATGAGAGATGGAGGCGGAAACTAAAACTGAGTCTTCCTCTCCTTTTAGCTATGCATGCCAGGTTCCACCAAAGGCAAAGATAATGGTTATTTAATTATTAGTATTTATGTGAGGTAGTAATATACCTAAATGTGCACCAAGACACATAGATTCAAGGCTTTTTATACACATCAAATTAACATATCCCATCTATCTGGTACATATTCATTGTCGTTCTATCTTGCTGTGGGTTAGACCATTCCTTGTGTTTGATTTAAAGGAACAGTTCTACAATAAATCAAAGTGCATGCTCAGTGGGTAAGGGTCTTCTTGGGGCAGCAGGTATCCTACAGAGGAAGGTGTGTCAATTAGATGCTAATGAGATTATAATGAGCAAAGTTCAGCTAAAGTTAGCCTACAACCACTAAAACCACTTATTCTGCCAAATTTCTATGGTTGGTTTAACAAGACAGATATACATCCTCTTTCAAGGCTCCTCTTATGTGATCAAGTCTCTTTGATTCCCAAGGCCCTACAGTCTTTTTATAATTATTCACTTTTGACATCAGTTAGACCTCAAATAGGTCCTCTAGACTCCGCTATGGATATGCAGTCCCCCCCCAAAAAACAAGCAAAGTGCATGATATTATGACCTTCAGTCTACAATCCATGCAGCCTCACCAGCTGGGAAGGTGTGAACTGCTCTGGCTTGGCAACTGGTTGCCAGCACCTCAACTCCTCCCCCCCAGCCCCTCCACCCAAGGATTATGAGTGAATATGATATTTTATCCCTATTTAATGCCCAATTAGACAAGACCAAATACATCTCCATTACAAAGTGTTGACAAAGCAGTGTACATTAGTGTACACTAAGATTAGTCTCTAGACTAAACCAGGTCCCTTTCTCCACCAGAACAAGCTTTACTGTACCTCTAATGCAGAGTGTTACCAATGGTTAGTCTTTGGCTGGCTATCACAGAAGCACCAAAGCTTAAGACCTATACTAGAGGAGATCCACAGGGTGTGAAATACAGTGTATTTTTGTTAATTAGTTAATGTTTGTAATGGCTTTTCTGGAGGAAAAAAGTGCCAAATACAATCACTATTATCAACAGTATTTTCTTTCTTCAAGTACTTGCCAATAATGTTTTTGGGTTTGTTTTCAGGGCTAAATGAAGGACTTTTGTGGTTTACACAGCCAAACAACCTTGCTTTTCAGCTCAATCACTTCAGGTTTGGTTTGATTTTATCTGGGCTTTGTTTTACAGCTGGCTCCGTTCTGCTTTAAAAGCGCAGTTGAAGTCCTCTTCCCCTCTTCACAGCTAATGACCTTGCCCTGGCTTACTCGTATTTAAGATAGTGGAAAGAATTGACTGAGAAAGACATTTAATTAATTGGACTTTAACAATATGCAAGATTGAGAACAAAGCTGGAATCAAGAATAAGCACTAACCTAGGCAGAAATGAAAAAGCGATGAAGTATAGAATAAAATTACTAAAGATAAACGTGGTTTCTTTCCTAGAGAAGAGATTGGGTTGTTTTTCTGAAACGTGATCACAACACTTCATTTTTTTGTGTTTGATGAAGAGCTTAAAGAAAATAATATTAGTTAAGGTAGGAGGCTCAGCATGAGACTAGTTATTAGAGAGGGAACTTACTTAAAGACTAAATGTTAATAGACCGGGCTAAAGAGGAACTTTCAGGAAGGAGAAAGTATCTGCTGAAGTTTCTTATGGCTCAAGCTTAGAAATATTTATTTCATGTCTTATTTCTATACAATATTGTGGCTCAAAAAAAAAAAAAATGCTGGTAAGGAAGAACTTGCTTCATCGCCTGACAAGAATCAGAATATGCTACAGGAAAAAACAGATTTTGAGAAATACAGTCTAAGAAGTTAGTTTAATTGTACAATGCAGCTCAAAGAGGAAGGTAATACACTTAGGAACTGCTAACAGAATTTTCTGTTTTAATTAAGGTTATCATCTGCTGGAACTCATGAGAAAAGAAAGACAGGAGCATTATGAAAGCATCAATGAGCGAGCGCAAACTACCTTTGTGAAATTTCTTCTAAGTACATTTCTAGCTTTAAAACTGCTTAGAATGTGTGAAAATGTGACTCTCCAAGGCTTACAAATCAGAATAACTTTTTTTAAAAAAATATATCTCATTATCTTTTTGGTGCTTCATTCATGTGTCACAACCTTTATACATTGGTTGGGTACTCAATAACCAGTTCCCTTTGTGAACTTCAATTTGGAAATTGAGATAAATACACCGTTAAGCAAATGAAGGGAGAGAATTAAGAAAAGTGGAAAGAGGTGGGGAAAAAAAACCCAACACAAGAGAAGAGAGTAGCTAGCAGATCAGGTGTGCATTTTCACTCAGCCTATATGAATCACGTAAAAGTGATTCAAAAGAGTGAATGGCACAGGAAAGTGCATTGTAATATTGCCTTCTTGTGAGTTCCGAATGAAAATGCTTTTTGTTGCTGTGAGCTAGGAGGGTTAAGAGTGCTCCTCTAGGCTTTGAATTTTGCTTACAGTAGGGATTTGAGTGTATTTATTCCATTCCTCACCAGCTACCTTGTTCTGAGTGTTGTAAGAAAGCAGTACTTGCTGTTCTGGTCAATAAAATGCACTGGAATTTATTTTTAAAGTTGCCCCCACAGCCAGTCAAGGGACTGTTCAAGGCATAATAAATATGAAGTAATAGAATGGAAGTGCTTGGTATTGCTCTGTTAGATCAATTCTCCAGCTTGATAGGGGTCCTTCATCTGTTTTTACTGGGTTTGGCAGTTAGTGTAAAAGGCAAGCTGGATATCTTTGGCTGGATGGGGTCAGGGATGTTGGATTAGAAGCAGCCACGAGAGATGGCAGCAGCACATCCTCCCAAAGCGCAGCTGAGAGATGCTAGATGATTTTTTACATGTGACCCAGAAGAGTGGGGATGAGAAGCAGACAAGACAATACAAGTGGTATTTTATGACTCTGGGCTGAAGAACCCAGACTCAGTGTAGGTACAGCAGATGTAGACCTCGTCCCATAAGAAGCTATAGCCAGACTGCCATTTCTTGAAACTCACTGGATATTCATCCTACACTAACGGAGGATGCTTTGATAGCAAATAAAACCAGCCAGCAAGCTAATCAATGGGAAGAAATTGTATCTGCATGTATTTTGAAGATTGTTTGCACTCCCATAACGCATGAGGTTTCTCCACATCTCTGACAGATCAAACTGTTTTATGCACAGTCAAAACCATCACAGAAGCAAACTTACACAATTTAAGAACCCTTTATAGTTGGCTCATAACTTTATTTTTGGAACAAAATTAGAACTTAGTCTGAAGACAGAACAATAAAAACAAGAGCACTACTCCTTCCCTGCTTGGTGAAGGCTTTATGGCTCAAACAGAATTTCTAATCCTTTATGTCCTGTCTCTATGATGCATATAATGAACAATCTCCCTTTCTCCTCTATAATTCACTTGACAGCAAAATAATGTCTTTTAAAAATCACTCAATGTTTTAAGCCGTATCTTATCTCCCTAATTCCCATACTAACTTTGCAGTTAATGCCTCTTCTCCATTTCCTTACCTTCTTTTCCTCCCAAATACCTCCTTCTCCCCCCAACACTGCCAAGCAACCATCTGTCTCCACAAAGTACCTTTGCTGGCAGCCTTGCTTCTAGCTCCAGTGTTTGCTCCTGGGGCAGGACATGCCTTCTCCAGAAACACTGTCCATGGACAGAGACCTGCAGCCTAATCACATTGAGGAAAAAAATCATATTAATTCTTGATCTGCTTCTGCAGCCCAGATGTTTAGAAGAACTGAATGCCTGCAGAGTATAGTGGCCAGGAGTGAAAAGTAGTGCTAGAAGTTTAAAAACAGGATATTCAAGTCTTCTCAGAGAACTCAGTTTTCTTCCACTAGAGGTATTGGAATAACTAAGAAAAGGGGAATATGCTTGTGGTTCTATGGGCCAGTTGAAGAGGGAATGATTTCCACGAAGATCACTTTTAATCAGTCCATTGGCAAGGAGTCCCAAGGACAAGCAAGATTTATTACCTTCACCTTGAGGTGATACGTAGCTAGTATTAGTTACCTACAACACGCAGATTTGTAACAGTGAGATTAAAAGGCTTATATGACCCAGTTCCAGTCATCTCCACGAATGGACTAAAGATCAGCAAGAACATTCCAAAAATGAGTAAGGACTGAAATGTACTGGGGTGGTGGGAGCATCCTAAATTCATTGAAATGGAGATAGAAGTTACAGAAAGCTGTACTAAGAGCAGCTTAGAGGATAGAGGAGAAGCATTCCCGCCCACAAATCGTCCACACAAGACTGTACACACAGCAGCTTGGCAAGTTAATAGCAGTATAAGAGGGAATATGATAACTACTTACAAGTCATTCTAAATTGTCTAAGACACAAATTTTTAAAATGGAAATTTATTTATGAGCAAGGTTGGGGAAGGCATGCAGTCAGTAACTTCGAGTGAAGTGTGAAGAGTGCTTCAAGAAATCCTGGAGTTACATGAATGCCATTGCAATGCTAGGATACCCTATGTCCTGCTATGTCCATTAGATGCGGCTGTATGTTAGCAGGCCAAGAACAAGACTTCCATGAGCATGTTCAAAGCAAGTGCTACCAATGGCTCCTTACTCCTGAAGGACACATCCATTAAATAAAGATCATAGAATCATAGAATGGTTTGGGCTGGAAGGGACCTCAAAGATTATCTAGTTCCAAGCCCCCTGCAATGGCAGGGACACCTCCCACTAGACCAGGTTGCTCAAGGCCCCATCCAACATGGCCTTGAACCCCTCCAGGGATGGAGCATCCACAACCTCCCTGGGCAACCCCTTCCAGTGTCTCACCACCCTCAGGGGAAAGAATTCCCTTCTAATTTCTAATCTAAAACTACCTTCTTCCAGATTCAAACCATTACCCTCTGTCCTATCACTACAAGCCCTTATAAAAAAATCCCTCCCCAGCTTTCTTGTAGGGCCCCCTTCAGATACTTGAAGACCACAATAAGATCTCCCCTGAGCCTTCTCTTCTCCAGGCTGAACAAACCTCTTCCTGGTCTTCCTCTGGCCCCTCTTCAACAGCACCCCCTCCTTCTTTTGCTGGGGGCTCCAGAGCTGGATGCAGTACTCCAGGTGGGGTCTCACCAGAGTCAAGTAAAGGGACAGAATCACCTCCCTCGACCTACTGGCCACACTTCTTTTGATGCAGCCCAGGACATGGTTGGCGTTCTGGGCTGCACTCGCACATTGCTGGCTCATGTTGAGCTTTTCATCCACCAGCACCCCCAAGTCTTTCTCCTCACAGCTGCTCTAAATCCAAGCCTGTATTTGTGCTTGGGATTGCCCCAACCCAGGTGCAGGACCTTGCACTCAGCCTTGTTGAACTTCATGAGGTTGGCATGGGCCCACCTCTCAAGCCTGTCCAGGTCCCTCTGGACGGCATCCCGTCCCTCCAGCGTGTCAACAGATATATGTGCTTCATTTTTCTCATACTATACCTAGAAACTAAATCATACTGTTTTATCACAAATGTAGTGAGAGCTGATATTCCTCTTAAGGCACTATTTGTTTTATAAGTATGGGGGCATTTCATGTTGCAGAGAAATGCGAGGAAAATGTGATCCCACTATGCTCAGAGAAAGGAAAACTTTTTATTCCCCTTAATGAATCTAGGGGGATTGACTTACATTTCCTGAATGGCTGAAGATGCTAAAGATTAACAAGAAAGGGAAAACAAATCAATCATAAGTCTTGTATTTTATAAATAGATGGCAAAGTTTTGAAGAACTTTTCCATTCTTTATTTCAGCAACAAGATTAATTCCCAGCTCCTTCTACAGGACTGTCTCTTTTGAGTTCCATGGTGCTTTTTTTTTCTGCAGGGAAGATGGGAGAGAAGGAAGAAGGGGAGGTGAAGAGAAAGGAGGAGAGGCTGAAATAAATTGATCCTAAGTTTAATTTCCAAATCATTTTTAACCTTGATAAAAAAGCTGCAAGATTTTGGAGGTGCTATTGCTCAATTTCTGTTCTGACTCACTGCTTGACCTATCTCCCTGAAGCATCAAAAGCCAATCACTGCTCTGTGAACACATTATGTCCAACAAGGAGGCAGAACTAACTCCTACTAGTAGCTCCACAAAGTTGCAGACAAAGGACATACCTCCCCACCATGGACTGTGCTGCAGAGTTGCCCTCCAAGCCCCAACCCAACCTACTACATCCACCCTGTACAGTGCAGCACCTCAAGGTGTTACAGGATGACCTCCAGAGGACAGGTAGCCACCTTGACCCAAAACACAAGCCCAGGGTGGGGCAGCTACGTGGAGCAGAATTTCCCTCACCAGCTTGGAGATGGAGACCCTACAGCTGCCTCTGTGCTGCTGCACTGAGCACACCACCACCCCAGTTTTGCACTGCAGGCAAAGAACTGGGTCTAAGGTGGGGTTCACAAAGTCCATCACACTGAGCACCTGAGGGAACCAGCAAGAACAACTTTATGCCTCTCCAATTCACATCACTGCAGGTATTCTCAATAATGAGAGACTGGGAAAACCACTTTGTTTCCATTTTTAAATTTCAGAGGCTTTCCCTGTGGACAGCTCTCCTTTCCCCTACCCCAATGTTCTGCAAGAGAAATATGGAACAGGGCACAAGATGGCACTGGTGAGAAAAGAGGCCTGCTATGAGCCTTGTGAAAACCAGACAGCATCCAAAATGCTACAACCAACATGCATTCAGTCTGGAAGTCCCTTCAAGGGTCATGTAGCCCCCTTGTAGCTGCAACCAGACACTCCACTTAAACAGAGCCACACAGAGTTCCTCCCTCACAGCAAAACTTGCCAAAAATACAGTTTTCAAGTATAGGAAGTTCCTGGTCTGTGACCATCATCACACCTGCAATAGGAAGAGAGGGCCACCCCCCATCCCCTCCAGGAAACTGAGGCAAGGGGAGCTCCACAAGTATCTGCCACAGCATCTTCCAGAAGATGATGTTTCTTTAACAACAATTTTCCTTTTAATTTTTGAATGGCAGTAAGTTCCCATGTAAGCTGAGACCAGTTTTCCAGTCTGTGTCCTTAGGTTGTCTCTTAGCTTTTTCCTTCATTTTTCAGTATCTTTTATTCCTTCTTGCAGTTTAAGCATCTTACATGTAGCAATTTATACACTGGACAGCAAGGCACGAAACAGTTTCCAATCTTCTCCACTGTTTCCTTATTTATAAAAAGACCTTTTCTCTGGTTGCAATGTGATTTATATCTCTCTTTTTCTTATTATTTCCAGTATTTGACAGAGCCAGAATGCATTATTATACCCACCACTGTTTTTTAACCAAGATGCAAATCACTGACAAAATGAATGCTGTAATACTGAAATTCATCTTTCACTCCCTTTCTTGAAGAGAAGGCAGGGGGAAAAACACAGGAATGATTTAGCACTTGGAAAACAGGGTCACCTAAAGGATTTTCTAAAGATTTTTCCATGCCTCCTTTGTAATCACTGCTGATGCCTCTGCTTCCTTCTAAAAACTCTGCTCCAGCTCAAGGTGTGAAGCCTTGTTTGTGCCCCACCCCTACTGTGGACAGTCTGACAAGCATTCAGACAGGGCATCAGCCAGCACCAAGGATTTCATGCTTCTGACATCTCTCTCTTCTGACATCCCTTTTCCTCTCCTTGTTTCTTAGACACAGGTCTAGACTGAACTCAGGAAGAGCTCCACTCAGCAAACGTAAGGCCACAGTATGGAGAACTTGGTTATCTACGGAGGACTATGGTTGTACAAAGAAGGGCAACAAAGCTGGTGAAGGGTCTAGAGAACAAGTCTTATGAGGAGCAGCTGAGGGAACTGGGGTTGTTTAGCCTGGAGAAAAGAAGGCTGAGGGGAGACCTTATCACTCTCTATAAATTCCTGAAAGGAAGTTGTAGCAAGGTTGGGGTCAGTCTCTTCTCCCATGTAACAAATGATAGGACAAGAGGAAATGGTCTCAAGGTGTGCCTGGGTAGGTTTAGATTGGACATTAGGAAAAAATTCTTCACAGAAAGGGTTGTCAAGCACTGGAACAGGCTGCCCAGGGAAGTGGTTGAGTCACCATCCCTGGAGGGATTTAAAAGACATGTAGAGGTGATGCTGAGGGACATGGTTTAGTGGTGACCTGTCAGCGCTGTGTTAACAGTTGGACTTCGTGATCTCAAAGGTCTCTTCCAACCAGAATGAATCTATGATTCTATAACTCCAGGATGAGATTTAGCTCAAGCAGGCTGAGGACTACTCTAAATACCAGAGTAGATATGCTGTCACATTCACAGGGGAAAATGAGAAATGTTTGGATAATAAATGCTTTCATAAATAGCAAATAGTAAGTACTAAACAAGAAGTCAAATAGTAAATATGAAACAAGAACTAATGTCTGGAAACTAGAGCCAGGCAAACCCAAATTAGAAACTAGATGCACATTTTTAAACTTCAAGTGTGATTAATCACTGCAACTCACTGACATATTGAAATCAAGACTAGATGTCTTTCCAAAAGATGTGCTTGAGTCAGACACATTGTCTTGAGCTCCCCAGAAAAATAATGGGATGAAATTCTACTTCGACCTGTCGGTCCTCTGGTCCTAAGAGACAATGTCTCCATTAATTAAAAGAGTCAGAACAGAGCTTTCATCAATACAACTTTAACATTTCATTGTTACATTAAACCATCAGGAATTTTGCTTGTCTTTTCTGCCAGCTGCATCTTGACTTTTTTAGGACCTGGGTTCCTACAGCAGACAGTATCTTCTTTCACCAACTTGTCCAAATTGTGTTTGAATATCAATCTTCCTCAGGGCCACGAGAACTGCTCTATTTCAGTAAAGTTTTGACTGAGATTATGAACTTTTGGTGGTTTGGGATGAGAGAAAATCGTGACTTTTATTTTGCCTATTGATCACTAGAAAAAGTACTTCCAGTTCCTTCTGCAAGCATTGTCTAGCAGAATCCTGTAATTGCTCAAAACACTTTTGGGGAATCACTGACATAGGCTTTTTCTTTGCATTTCCTGCTTTTGAAAGGTCAACACAAGTGTTTTGTCCTTAAAATATTCCCCAAACTGGGAGAGATTCTTAGATGACCAGATATTTACAAGGCAGGTAAGAACTTCTATTATTCTTTAAAAAAAACCCCACAATAATGATGCAAAACTCCATGTTGTGTTCTCAGGTACTGAGAAATCTTGGAGTTTCTGTTAAGCATAAAAACCTGACCATATTTTAGGACTTGGTGCAACCAGCAGAAACTCAGCAGCAATTAAAGTCTTCTGCTAACTACCAGATTATCTAAATGATGTTCAGGAAGTCAGATATGCTCAGTAAAGATGGAGGAGAAAGCTCTGATCCTGCTTAATGTCACACCATTTAACTGACTTTGGTGGAGTTGCTTTTAGTTTATTAGGTGAAAGGAGGTTCACACCATAAAATCTCACTTGATTCCCCATAAATAACGTCTCCAGAGCTCATCCATAGCAATAAAAATATGTAGTGCACTGATTAAAACTGCTGTAATTTATTCTTCTCTGTTGGGAGCAATCCTTTCCCTGAAGGAATGGCAGGAACTGTATTTTCCACAGTTTTGAAAAGAAATTGTTAAGGCAGGGTTCAGGAGAGCAAATAATCAGCCTTGATGTCCATGATGATGATTCAGATGGTCACTATGGTTATTTTTAAAACCAAAGCTCACTTTTCTGGTTGATGTCAGAAGATGGAAGGGGAAGAAAATTGCGAACTCCACAACTAGTCCCATGCCTGATCCTACATCCCATCAAGCTCCTCCTGTCCTTCTAATGGTAATGAGGACATGAATGCTCAACACCTCATGAGGGGCTACCTGGCATCTTAGAAGAACAACCGTTTTGCAATGTATTTTTCAAAAAACAATTGCTTTGACTTCATTTGAAGGAGCATTTCACAGTTTTTTGCATGTTCTGACAGTTCCCCAGTACCTCACAGGATGTAGGAGCAAAACCACTGCATTAAAAACATTTGAGCCAAAGATGGTGCTTCAGATATCAGGAGCTGAAGTGGCCAACATTCAGAAAGGCAAAAGCAGCACAAAAATTCTGGGTAAGGCTTTGTGGCAAATTCTCCCCCGGCATTATTTAGTTTATTGTACTAGCTTATTTAACTGACAGACCTTGACCTGTGGCTTTCATGCTTTCCATGAGCACAGGTTAAGGGTATATTTTCAGTCTGAATGACTCTGGGTTGGAACAAGCAATGCTGAGACTGAACAGAAGTAAGATTTCAAAGCAAGAGTTTGGATGAACACAGGACTCCTCTCTTACTGTCTGTAGCTGGGAGCAAAATGATGGTTGTTCCTGTACATAAGCAAAATGCTCAGAGGCATAAAGGTCCTGCACACAGAAAACCATTCAAAACGTGTTCAGTAGCTTGTAAACAGTGTTATCTGTTAAGCTTAATCATTAACTATTTCTTTCCCATTTGTTTATACAAAGAAAAATGCTGAAACTGTAGAAAGTCTGCTCCATCAGAGGGCAGTTCATACTGCCAGTGCTCCATCTCAGCTGAAAGCTCACCTCTGGAAGGACACTAAAAGCAGCAGTAAGCTCTCAAAAAACAAAACAAACAAAACAAAAACCCCATCATATTTCAGATTGCTACAGAACATTCCTGATGAGCCACATTCTGAGCTCCTGAACATTAAGGGTTTGAGCTGCACAAGCTGATTTCCACCTACAGTCTCTCATTGTATTCCTACAGCCAGAGGACATCTTGTGCACACCACCTCGTTCACTGGCCTGAAATAAACTATCCACCTACCCATGCACTGTCAGTCACTGCTTGGTTTGCTGCGAGCAAGATGGTTTCAGCTTGACCTGCCTTCAACCCATCTGAGTCAGAGTCCTCTTTGTGTTAGTAAGGATTGGATGAGTATGTTCGGTATGTGTTTCACTAGCCACAAAGCTATTGGCTTCATGTTTTATAGGGATATTGCAACAAAGCTTTTTCCCTGACAGCAATTGTTCCTGTCAATGCAAGGACATACTATCCACTTATCTCCTGTGCACCTGCCCTCATAAACTCTGTCTTTCTACAGAAGAATTGATGCCTACAGGCAATGATCTACCAGGCTTTCTTCCCAAACAGGCATGGAAATGAAAGAAAACGTTGCATGGCCAAAACAGTAGAGAGGGGAAGTTACTAAAATCCAGTTATAATTAAGGATGGAAACATTTCAAAAGGATGTATTTTCACACCTGACATCAGTTGAGAGTGATGCCATTTGCATAAAGAAGGCTCCATCGAGATTAAAAGCACTCAGTGCAGCAGGGTAATGTCTGGGACAGGTTTTAGTCTGTAGTAGAGGACCCTCCTTCACTGGCATCCATTTACACCTCCAAGGGTGAGCAGTGCTGTGTTCTTCCATCCTCCACCTCCACTCACCGGGCACAGGTCTGTAGTGGACACGTCTCCCTTGAAACCAAGCAGAAACCTTCAAATCCTGTGAGAGCCTGGTGTTGTGTTTGCCCTGAACTCTCTCCCAGACTAATGTAACCTTCCAGTTAAGGAAATCAAATCTTTAGGATGATGCAGAACAGAAATTTTAAGGCATGAAGATGAGCCTCCTGTCCCTCCCAAATGCCATAGCCTGCTAGAAGAGGTGCCCCCTGCTCTGGCTTGCTCACCTCTGTGGAGTACCACAGTCAACAACTCCTCAGGTAGCCTCTGTTGACAAATATTTTCAAGTTTGTGCTCTGAACAACACACAAACCAATCACTCTGGAGTTCAGGAGGACATGTGTGCTTAACTGAAGCTGTTGAAGATGATTTGCTCTCCAGATGCCACTAAGAACTGCTCATGTGTTTCAAAGTTAAGCCCATGATGAAGGGCTTCAGTGAATAAGGGATTGAGTTGTCAGTATTTTCAGGACGAAGTCTGAAATTTGGCAGATTCCTACTGTTGCAAATAAACAATGCCAATCACAAGAGTAGCTTTTCTTTTACTGGGAATTAACTTAAAATAGATTTATTCCTACATTCAGCAAGACTGAGAAAGCACTGCATCATTAGCCATTTGGGGCAATATTGCTTTATAGAGTTCTAATTATCCAACTTTGACATTTTAGACCAAAAAGCCAGTATCATTTTGGGTTAAGTAAGATTTATTTTTTTTTAATTCAAAGTTAACTGTCTTCATAACAGGAAAAAGATTTTGCTTTAGAATTCCTCAGAGATCCTTGCCTTTAGCCAGCTGTGCTCAAAAAAGAAGAGGTTGCAGGAGCTTTCGTTGCACATGTGGAAACAGGCAGAAATGCATTGGGAAGCAGAAATACAACTCACAGCTGGACAATTCTTAGCCCCAGGTCACTGCTGGAAAGCAACCCACTTGCCTTTGAGAAGCAGCTGGACTGCTAGTGCACTGTGCAGATGCAAGCAGGCAGAATTTCTTATTAAAAACCTATGTACTATATATATCCCCTTTTCTTCCACCAGTGTCTGTCTTTATTCTCTTTTCTAATTAGCTGCTTGCCGTTGAGAAACAAGGGAAAACAATCATCACTTGGTGTCTGAGATGTTTTTGTGGATCCAGGATATTTGCTTCTTTTTGGGCTATCAAGGGAAAATACCTTTTAGCAATTAACATAAAAGGTGAGGGTTGATTGAGTTTCCAATGTAACAGCATTGTTCTCCATAATGTCAAGGATGCTGAAGACCATAATCCATTAGTACCTGGGAATTTAATATCAGAGACAAGGAGACAGCTTATAGCTATCACACCTGTGTTGGGAAATTATTGTGAAAGGTGCTTTATTGCAGAGGATTTGAGGCTGGCAGAAGTGATGGAACAGGCTGAATGCAGCATGGTACTGCAGGTGCTGGAGGAAGGACTGAGGCACCATGCGGTTGTTCATCCTCTTTGCTCCTCTTGCAAAGCTTCACTGCTACATAGAAGAAGACAGGTTTGTGCATAAGTACTAGACAGGAACCATGGGGATGTTATTGCAGACATCACTTTATACACTTCAGACTCCACTTAGAGGCAGTCCAGCTTCTTGCTCTCGTTCTTCCTCCAGGAAGACTATTTAGAAAGTTGATTAATAGCTAGGAACCTTTTCAAATATTAATTCTCAGTATATTCATAGGCAATATACACTCATTTGCTCTTGGGCCAATGCTATTACTTAGCTTAAATGTACCCGTTCTTTCCCTGATCTTCATCCCTCTGATTCATGTATAGGCACCTGCCCTAAGGAATTTAGTCTCACCTATAATGCAGCCTAGAAGTATCATCCTAAGGCCAGGCAGTCCCTGGGATTCATAACTCCCACAGCTGTCAAACAGTGAACTCCTGAGCTACATCTCCATCAGCTATACACTTCCAGTGTGTGTGTCACACCTGGGCATCCACATTGGCAGCTCGTAATTATTCAATACTTAACGGATAAAATCCAGACACTTGTCTCATCAGTCATTTCCAGCTGATTATCTCTCTATTTATAGATTTGTTTTGCTGTTAGACTGAAGCTCATGACACAAGTTTCCACATACTGCAGTTAAAGTGATTATTTCCATTCTGTTGTATTGCATTGGCTGCTTTAAACTTCAGCACTTGATCACAGGTGGGAGAATGTGCTTCATGGGATTAATACACATCATATCAATGACTGGTGTGGTGCATCACCTCCTGTATGATCAGAAATGCATATGGTCGGAGACACTCTATACTTGCCAAATGGGAAGTACTCACTCATTTAAATTCAGAGCAAAAGGAATGTTTTGCTATCCCAAAGCAGGCAAAATTGTGACTGGGCCACCATGAGTCCAATCCTTGTGAAGTACCATCAGAACAACCTGAATTTTGTTTATCTGAATCATGAGTTGAATTAGAAAAGCCAAATTTTAGGAAGTCTAAACTTGGACAAATGTAATGTTTCCTTACTTGAGGGTAAGCACAATACAGGTGTGATCCCACAGATACACCCTCCCAAATGCACAGTGTGCTGCAGGTTCAGTCAGCTGGTCCATCCTGCAGCACCGATCTTCTTATGGCAAGAGGTATGAAGAGGAAGCTTTAGTGAGAACCAAGGCTGAGCTCAAATAGTACATCTTGTTACATCCAAGACCCACTGAAAGTCCTCACGTGATAGTGACACATCTTTCCTTCTGCTGGAAAATACTCAAAATCATCCAGGATCATCCCCAGACCGTTCCATTCTCCTGGATGGAGACGAATGAGTGTTTAAGGTGTGAATTTTGTCTTTTAGTAGTGAGAGGCACAGAGAGAGAAATTTAATGGTTGAGATGAAAGTCAGAATACATGGTTTGTAAGGACAATGAAAGAATAAAATTCACATTTATTGCTTGGAAGGCATGTCCTTTTTTCCCTATTCTCATTCTCAACAGTAGCTGGATCATTTTTATTCATATGTGAGGAAGGAAGAAAATTTCGTCTAGAAAAGTGAACATTCCTTTTCTAATAGTATTTCACACTGGAGAAGTATCTCCCTAACTTAGTGCATACCAACTCTCTAAAGCAAAAAACTCTAAAGGCAGCACACTGAAATCACATAAAAATAAATAGTCTGTGATTTCTTGCCTGAGATTGTTCTCTCACTTTCTGCAGCACAACCCAATCCACAGAAAAAAGCAGCTATTTGATTTGTGTGTTATACACTGTCTGTTGTTTGTCAGCAGGAAAAACTCAGAGTACTAAAAATGCTTATTTCTTTGAGAGCAATAATAAAAAGTGTGCTTGCCTTCAGATTAGCAATCACTATTTTTTCCTGCAGAGACTGAGAGAAATAGAGAGAGGTGAAATTCCATGTTGTTATGTATAAAATAGTCTTTAAAGAATGGCATGGGGAGGTAGCTGTATTGATATTAATGCATCTCATGCTGCTAAATCCCTGTTCACTACCTATAAAACATAGAAGATAGGAAATTTAGACTTTTGATCATAAAACACAAATTAAATCAACACAGTCTACTTCAGAGAGCAAGAACATAATTCATTTCATTACAAAATAAGCTACACTGGCATTTGGACAGACATGACGCCTGCTTGCTAGAACACACATCTTTTTCATAGCAGAGATTTTACCTTTATATCATCAGCAGCACAACTAGGTCTTTCCAGTACAATGGTTCTCACACCATCAGGATGCTCTTTATTTCCTCCATGGATGGTAGGAAGCTTGCCATAATCCCAGCCATGATTTCATCCATCTCCAATGGAGCTATGTTTATGCATTAAAAGAAAAGAAACTCTATTCTGGAACATTTCTCAATCTAAGGAGAGAAACAGGACCAAGGTCAGAAGGCTAAGTATGGCAAATTATTGGATCAAGGTGATGTAGTGTATCAGCACAGAATTGGTAAGAAAACCTGTTTTCTAAGCCTGAATCAGACGAGCTGGGTGTTAGACTCGGAGTCAGTAGGTGACAGCACGGTGGCAGAGGATGGCATATGAGCTAAGCCTGACACAGAGGTACTGCAAAACATGAACAGTTGCATCTTGAGATGCAACCCTTGATCAGCTGAGAGTCCTAGGGAAGCCAGCAGCCCCTATCCGTCAAAGGGGGCATGACACTCAGCTGCTCAGTGGCAGCTTGCTTTCATGAGGAACAAATCTTGTATCTCCAAAATGTTGTCTATTAGCAATGCTGGAAAACTTTCCAACCTCTGCACTAGACCGTGCTGACTATCTCAATTAACTGGAAGTTAACCAACCCAAAGGACTAGCATGGAGACTGTGCAGCTACAAGGAAGTCTTTTCAGAGGACTGTAAGACTAGTGGAGCTTTTGGAAACCTTTTAAAGAAAGTCTATGCTCCTTTCTATTCTCCATCCCTGCCTCTTGTGCTTCTCACAGATGCAGAGCTACAGAGGTGATCTCTGGGGCACAGTGCACCCTCAGTTACCATTATTTACTCCACTTCTGAAGTGATCACCTTTAGGTATCTTTTGTTCTGCTATTCTTTTACGTTCACCTCATTCCTTACCGAAGGTCTTTCTTACCTGAAGCACACCATGCAGCTAGGTTCCAATATGGTATGTTCTTCATTGTGTGTTTTTGTTTTTTCTGTTGCCACTGATGCATTTTCACCAGCTAAGTGCTTGTTAAAGGCTAAATCATACCCTAGTGCTCTAAAACCAAAGTGACAGCATTGGTCACAGTACACCTACAATAGATTAAATCCACTGTAAGAACTTTAATAGCTTTCCCTTTCCACCCCTTTGACTGCTCATTTGTAAAATGACTGCAAAATGCTGCCAAACAGCTTCATTCCATTTTCCCCTACTGCCCAGGTGAATGTGGGCAGTGGCCAACCCTAAAAATAGGAAAACCTGTGGAGGCTGAAGTTCATTTCCAGGCTAAGGAAGAGCAGAGATTAAAATGAACCTGGTCCTGAATGCAGCTTTGTCTGTTTTCCCTGACACATTTTTGCATGCTCAGTGGCACAGCAGTCGTCTTTCTTTCATTACATGCATGAGGAATGTATTGGTATTATATATAAAATGTCTTTTATGTTGCTATAAATAATGGAAAATCTTAATCTGAAAAGAAAGGTCCTTTAAAAGCTTCTACATAAGCAAGCTGGATTTTTTTTTGAAAGCTTGATACATTCCCCTGTTTGCTCACCACATTTGAAGCAAGAATGGACAGCCGTAAAAGGGAGTCCTCCTTACTGTCATGTTCTTTCTTCACCTTTTGCTTCCTAGAAGAAGTTTAGTGTTTGTTCAAAAGATGGTATGTTCCTCATCCCCTCAGATACAGAATATACCATAATATCTTTTCACACACAACTATTCCCCAGAAAAAGAAATAATAACTGAGCAGCACAATTATATGCCCCCTTTTACCATCATTTCTTCTCCTCTAACACAGTGGAACAGTCAACACACTCCCTCCGAGATACAAGGTGAGCCTGTGAGGGGCTGGCCCCTATTTGGTGCCTCAGAGACCTGCTTGCCAGACCTCAGAGCCTTCCCACGCAGCCTGACACTGGCTACTCACCTGTTGCATGTCAGAAGGTGAACAGGAGCAGAAAAGCAACTCGGAAGATGATCTCCGCTTCCACTTCTTAGCAATGTTTGACAAAAGAAAGAGGTGGGGATGAAAATGAGACCTTGTGAGAAGTTGGTCACATAAAACTGCCATACATTGGATGGATAAACTGATGACCAAACAACTGTAGGTTCAGCTTTTTTCTTTCATTAAAGGGAAATTATTAATTTGGTTTATATCTATGTGCACAGAAGCACACACACGTCTCAGCTGGCCTTGATCCACTGTCTGGGAAACCTGCCAGAAGCCTTGGGTCAGGCACTTTTGTGATAAATGTTAATGCTTCCAAAAACCATCATCAGTGAGCAGTCCTGATACCTGCATGGGAAGCAGGGCACAGCCTTCAGCCACGCACTTTGACTCCACACGTCCCCAAGAACAAACCAAATTATATGAAATTGCTTAGTCACAAGTGGAACCTGTTTATGAAAAGCTTAGCAGGGCAAATGGTCTCAGAGGACCATCACCCAGCACCTACCTGAATGAAACAAGAGGAACAAATAGAAAGTGGAAGGGACATTTTAACCTGCTCATTGATAACTGACAGGTGCAATCAGCACAGGATCACTACCTGCAGCTTCTCTCCCTACAAAGTTAATCTGGCAAGCCAAAGGGGTTGCCAACATTTTCCGTGGTGCTGTGATCAAATGCTGCCTGTTCTGCACTCCTGTAAAGCCTCAGTCTGATGGAATGAGTGTCAGCTTAGCAGGTTTCATTTCAATGCCACCGGCTGGAGAGATTTGTGAGAGATGCAGCCGCTGGGTCTGTGAAATACATATAGTATGTCTTCAGATGGCATGAAAAAAGGTGTTTTGCCATTTCATAACTTTGCTTGATAAATTCCTCAAGCTGTCCTTGGCTTTTATGTCAACAGGATAAAGTAGGCTTTCCTGTCCCTAAACCTTGTCTGCCCAGCAGCCTTATTTCTAGATACACATGCCTGCTCCTTCCCTTGAGGATGGTGAACCTCTAGGGAGGCTGGGCAGAGTTACCTATGCTGTGTCCATCAAGGTAGCTGAGTTGAAGCACTCACCTACCAAATGCAGGATGGGACGTGAAACAGGAGAAGGACCCATTCTCTTGAATTGTTTTCTTGGTGGCAGTGCAAGGTTAAGGGCTCCTGGCTCCCAGATGACATTTCTCCTCTCCCCTCCACCACGTTCTGCTGCAACAAGGCGAGTGCTTCTGGGAACATGCCGGGGACTCAATCCCAGCTGAAAGTAGCCCTTCAAAAATAGCAATTTTTAAACTGAATCATTTTCCAAATCACACTCTAAAATTACTTCCCTTTCTGGCAAGCTCCCTGCAGCTCTTTGGTATGCAGGCAAGCATGGATTTGGAGGATGCAAGATTCTCAGGAGCTGTACCAATCCCATTCTGTAGGTTCCTGCATCCATCCATCCGTGCATCTGTCCACCCATCCCTCCCCTCTACAGAACTCAACCCCTCTTTGAATACAGGGGCCATTTCTCTCATCTTAATAGACTTACAAAGAGCTTTTTCCTCTTTTCTCCAAATCATGGTCAAGGGAAATGGTGGGCTGCAGAACACTTTTGCTGCCTGATTGGCCATTCAGTCCTTCCAAAAATTCAACTGTTCGCTTGGAGAGTTGAAGGATGCTGATCTCTTCTGAAAGGCCTGGCCCTGGTTGAGCTGAACAAGGTGAGATCTAAAAAAACACAAGAAGCCAGCTCATTTGTTGCCTAATAGTCTACATGAACTCAACAGTGGATTATGTATTGAGAAAATATCCTTTGTAGGGTCTTAGAAACATTACAGAGCTGCTTCTCCCTGAGTCATAGAGTACTATCTTTCCATTATTAAAAATCCTTTGCACGCCAAGACACTGACTGAGTTTTTACTGCACAAAGCAATAATAGAAAACAAATTAGAAAAAAACAATGCAGGAAAAACATAAACCACCAGAGTGGAAGCTCTGCCCATAAAATGTGAAGTTTCATATCGCCAAAGACTAAGACGAAAATAAGTCATCTGGTTACAGAACAAACTACAGAAGATGCTAGGTGCCTTCAGCTTCCATTGATGCTACAGGCAAGTGGGAACATACTAATGGGCTCAGGATGCTCAGAGCACTATACAGGATCAGGCCTTTTGAAATTGGTTATTCATCACTTCAAAATTGAATGTAATTGTCAGGGCTGAATAGCTAATTAGATTATTCTCTCAGTGAGAACAGTGAAAGTGAGAAAGCGTAGTTAGATTATCACTGGGCCTAAGGAAAAATAGAAAAAAAGGCCGTTGCATAACTATTCATAAATTAGCAGGAAGAACGCAGGAATCTCTTGATTTAAACAGCAATTGTTTTCTGTGTCTTTTAAACCCATGGAAATATTCTCCCGGTAAACCCAACCTCTGTAGGTAGCAGTACTCCTGTTCCAATACAGCTTAGCATCCCCAAGCAGTTAGACCTAGCAAGTCAAAACTCACACATGGCTGATTCCTACCTCTCACCCTGACTTGATTTTGCGTTTGGGAGCACAAGAAAAGGTTCCCAAAGGATTCTGAAGTTTACCTCATCAGCCTCTTTGGCTCTGCTCTCCTGAAAACCAGAGAGCTACCGACAGAGTAACTAGGGCTTACACAGCTCAGCTACTCAATGATAGTTTCAGACCAAGCCTCAAGATGGATCACCTGCTAGGCAACCCATAAACCAATTTGGTTTTCAACCCAGCTGGCTGCAGTAGGCAACTCGTGTCTTCAAGACCAGTTACAAGCCTGTCTGTTTTCTCTCTTCCCTCCCTAAAAGGTCACCCTGAGACAGGATACAAGAGAGTATAAATGGCCATTTGGGTCACTGGGTTGGTCTTTTGCTTAAAAACCCACAAAAGTACTCTGAGAGGATGAGGATACACTAGTAATATCTAAGGCTCCATGGAAACACATACTTTCCCCCTAATACTTTGTAGTTAGTATACTTTTCACTGTCTCAATCTGTCATTGTGCTAAGTAGGGTGCTGGGAAGAACTCCCCCTCCATCCCAAAGTATCCAGACTTCTAACTTACAAAACTGGCATATTCACTTATGTTATGCATTATAACTGAAGCTCTTGCTTACAACGCTACCAATGCTCTGACTGAACAGACTAGACTACAAATTACCCCATCCATTTATTTTAATTAGATAGTAATCCCAAAGCAAAGACTGTCCCCTTAAATCCAATGGGAGGTACCACTGAAGAAGACCATCACATTGTCTGGGTGTTTGGTTGAACATCCAGATTAACCATAAGGCCACTCACTTGGCACACATTACAGATCAAAAAATAAACCATATTGGGCTGGATAAAGAGCAGCACAAAAACATCTTCCCATTAATTCCAGCTGCAGTAACAGTTACAAATCTATTTGTCAAGGTAGAAAATATGTCCATCTTCCCCAAATCAGCTGTACATTTCAGGTCAGGGACTGTATGGCTTGTTTACATTCAAATTGTGTGAGACACTTCCAAGTAATTACTTGAGACATTTCCATGGCAATATAGCGGTGAAAAGCTTCTAAATTATGTACTTGATTTTTTTTCTCAGCAGATATTTGCTGCAAAGTCAATGAGGACATGCAGAAATGAAGCTTGTATAGAAACCAAGAATCCAACTGTGGATGTCTTGGTATCTCGTCTTGGTAACTTGCTTGTAAGTCACATGGACAAACCATGGTTGAGAATTCAGGGATTTTACCCACCAAAGTAAAAAAAGAACTCTTCCCTTGAAAGGAATAACAGTAACTGGGCTGTTTAAGTTTTAAAATACCATATTACATTTTATTCTTTAATAATGAGACGTGATGTTCAGTGTTATAACCTGCTTTCAGACAATAGTTTAATTAAACATTTAATGAATACATCTCATTTCTTTTCACGAGCTTCACTCTAAACAACCAAGCTAACAATGTAAACATGACTGTCTTATTATTAAAATAATTGCTTTCCCAAACACTAGCCTCCTGGCAAACAAAATGGCTGATGCCATACATACAATATGCCCACAGAGCAGGGGTCCCATTTTAGCACAAAACCCGATTTACAGTTGACCATCAGTTTTTAAAAAAAGTCCTAGGCAAATGGTTTTAAAGACAGTGATGTTTTTGCCAAATGTCTGGAGATTTTATTCAATTAATCAAGAAAATTTATAAAAACATCATTCATTTAACCAAACAACTGCCTGTAGGAGTCTTCCCCAAGCAGAGATGCAGCAGCAGCTTCAGGATGTTTCCTCAGACAAACTCTGGTACCTGTATCAGATCAACCAAAACTGTGACCTTCCTTTAAGCCAAAGTCTCGGAGCTGTGGAGGATTTGTATTCAGCTAATGGAATTTTTCCAGGAGTTAATTACTTTGGAAAGGACCATACATTTTCAGCAAGACCTTACTGAAAAAAATAGATGGACACTTCTTCCCCCCCCCTTCCCCTGCTTTATAAAAAATGGAGTATTTTTGCAAAATGGTGACAAATTTTCAAGACTCTAAGTAAAAAAAACCTAGTGAAATAAGTTGTCAAAACATTTTGAAAATCTGTCAACAGCTCTAATTCTTAGAAACCATGATTTGGAGATGCCTGAAATATTGTCTTGTCCATGCTGAAGCAGCTAAGCTGTGTTACTTGCTGCTTCAGCTTAGCCTTTTTTCTTCATGGAAAGTTACCAGTATGCTTCCATATCTATTATCTGATTCTTCCAGCTAATCAGCATCCTACCAGCATCAGTGTGGGAGCAGATGCAGAGAAGGGCAACAAAGCTGGTGACAGGTCTGGAGAATATGTCATATGAGGAGCAGCTGAGGGAACTGTGACTGTTTAGCTTGGAGAAGAGGAGGCTGAGAGGAGACCTCATTGTTCTCTACAACTACCTAAAAGGAGGCTGTAGTGAGGCTAGTGTTGATCTCTTCTCCCAAGTAGCTAATGGCAGGACAAGAGGTAATGGCCTGAAGTTGTCCCAGGAGAGGTTTAGATTGGATATTAGGAAGAAGTTCTTTACTGAAAGAGTGGTCAGGCACTGGAACAGGATGCCCAGGGAAGTGGTGGAGTCACCATCCCTGGAGGAGTTCAACAAACAAGTAGATGTGGCACTTTGAGACATGGTCAGGGAGATGTTGGATGAAGGTTGGACTTAATGATCCTAGAGGTCTTTTCCAACCTAAATGATTCTATGGTCCTTTCCTAGGCAGAACATCTCCAGAAAGGTCATGACAGACTCCAGAGACAGTCAACTTCTACTCCTTGGACAAGATTCAGTCCTGTCACCAAAGGAAACAGCCAATTTTTCAGTCTCCATCTATAGTCCAACCAGCACCCAAGAGGGGACAATGTATGGCATGGTGAGAATGAGCTACACAAACTTATCTAACCATCTTCCCACTAAAAACATCATTGGCCTTTCACGGTAGATTAAATTGCTGAGCACTCCAGAGAACCAGACCCTCATTTTTCAATGTTCTCAGCAGAG
>VYZX01004773.1:312501-338282 GCA_013401335.1 Brachypteracias leptosomus | reverse complement strand
GGGCTCCGCGCCGCGCCCGCCGCGCCGCGCACCGGATGATGCCCCCGCGGGGGGCGGCGGGTTCCTGCCGCCGGCGGCGCCTGGCGCCCCTCAACGAGGACAACGGGCGGTTCCTGCTGCTGGCCGCCCTCATCGCGGCGTACCTGAGCGCCGGCGCCACTGTCTTCTCGGCCCTCGAGAGCCCGTCGGAGGCGGCGGCGCAGCTCCGCTGGAACCGGACCCTCCACAACTTCAGCCGCATCTTCAACATCAGCCTGCCGGAGCTGCGCGCCTTCCTGCGGAGCTACGAGGCGGCCATGGCCGCGGGCATCCGCGTCGACGCGCTGCGGCCCCGCTGGGACTTCCCCGGCGCCTTCTACTTCGTGGGCACCGTCGTCTCCACCATCGGTGAGAGCCGCCCCGACGGCCCCGCGGGCGGAGGCGCCCGCCCGGGGGATGCTGCGGCCGCGGCCCCGGGGCCGTCGTTATAGCGACCAAAGTTTGGGGCGAGGCGACGGCGCGTTGCTATGGCAACCGGCGGCCTCACAGCCGTGGGAGGGGGGAGTCCGGGTCCCTGTCCCCCATCATCCCCCTCCCCTGGAGGTCGCAGTCCCACCGCCCACCCCGCTGCGCGGAGCCGCGGACCGGCGCTGAGCTCCGCCGGGCAGCCGGGGACCGGCGCTGGGGACGGGAGTCCCGTCCATCCCCAGCAAACTTTCGCTGCCGGCTGTGCGGTTCCGTGGCCGGGCTTCGGCCGGCCCGAAGGAGCGAGGGGGGCCTATCGCCCCCGCCCCCAGTAGCCCTGCCCGCGGCGGGATGCGCGGTACCGGGCGAAGGGCTCGGTAGCGAGGGGCGGCGGCACGGGGGCGGGTGGGCAGCGGGCTGCCGAAGATCCGGAGCCGGGCTTGCGCGGTGTCCCCCCGCGGTCCTGGGTTACCTGCCGAAGCGAAGGTGCGTGTGGGACTAAAGACCCAAGCTGCACGAAGCCATATGGCTCCGGTTGTGCCATAACAGACACTCTCCGTACATCGCTGGCTGCATCTGCCCACTGTTATTCGTGTCTCATAGGTGCTTAGGAAGAATAGCACTTTTTGAGCAATTGGTGACTGTTTGGGAGGGAAGGAATATTTGTTATTCCAAAATTACCATTTTTTGCTCTAAATTTTCTTTACTCGAGCTGAGAGAGTGAGAGATTCACTGCAAGTAAAGCTGTGTCTCTATGCTTCTCTCAGAGTCTTGCCCAAGAAATCCTGTCCCCACGGACACAAGATCGTAGTGATTTTCTTTCTCTGCCAGTTTTTTAAGTTTTGGAACAAGGCAGTTGTCCTGGGGCTGCTGAGCAGCGATGTCATGCTTTCCCTTTGGTGGAGAGGAAGAAAGGCACAGCTCGTAATTGCGCTTACATTCTTTAGGTTCCGAAAATGTTGTATCAATAGTGACTCATCTGTATAATAGAGTAGTGGTGGTGACTGCAGCAACGTTGTCAAGTATTGTTACTTTTGCATTGGGTAATTCCATTAACTTTTCCTTTTCAAGTACTTTCAATAGTCCAGTCATTAAAACAGCGTTAGAATTAAGAGTTAGACCGCCTTCATCGCAAGAACATATATTTTTAGGAGGTCATTATGACTGACCTGAGTGGATGGACAAAGCCACGTTTTCCTTTCACCTGCTGTATCAGAGAAACTTCACTTCTTGGCCAGCCCCAGAGTCTCCTTTCTGTGGTTACTGAAATGTAAAATGTTCCACTTCATTTGCAGGCCTTTGTTTGCATCTCCATTGCTCTGTCTGCTGTCATTTGTACCTGGGTGGAAGGAGTGGAAAACTCAGCAGGGTTCCTTGGCACTCTTGACAGGTGTCAATGGCTCGACCAAGAAGCGTTTCTCATATGCCTGCAGCCCAACCGAGGGCACAGCTTTCCCTTTATAGAATCATAGAATGTATTGGGTTGGAAGGTACCTCAAGAGGTCATCTAGTTCAACCCCCCTACAATAAGCAGGGACGTCTCTAACTTGGTCTACAGTGTCTACAATGTCTGCATCTCTCACATGCGAGATGGAGGCTGAAGATTGTTTTTCCTGAGCTACAACAAAGACTGCATTCTGCCAGGTATTCCCCTGAGTAGTACCTTCTCTTGCATACTACCTGCTAGGTAGTAATCCACTCCTGGATTACATACAGTACTTTGGGTGAGTTCAGCAAGCCTGCTCTAGAGTAGGGTTTTGTTCTAGGTGAGGAGATGCAGCAGAAGGTGGCTCAGAGCAAAGCTGAGCTGTGCCTTTGGGCACAGTGAAAGCCATAGCAACACCACTGTGCTGGGGGTGTTGAGCTGCACAGCCCCAGCAGAAGCAGTGTCTCCCAGAGCACCAGCATCCTGAGGCTGTTGCCTGGCATAGTTTTTACAAGCTATGTGTACAGCTCCTGCAGATGAAGAGGAACTGCTGCTGCCACCTCTTCACTTCTCATTTCTCACCTCTTCAGGCTGCTGTAGCTTGTAGAGGCAAAGCCCACGGTGAGCTCAGCTGCTTCTCCATGGGCAAGGTTTTTTCTACTGCACAGTTGTACTCAGTTATTATTGGTGGCTGTGTTTGCCCAGCAAAAGCAAAAAAACCCCAGCAAATTAACTAGCTATCCTGCTAAAACCCAAAATCTGTGTTCTTAATGAGATGTGCACAAAGCTGTCTCACTCACAGTCCCAGCATGAGAGAAACCAAATGGTAGGCATCAAAATGTCACCTGGGGGAGCAGTTCCAGAGCCGTTCTTTCATGGTCCCTTTGTTCCCTTCCAACCAGCTCATTTATGTACCTACCTACCTGGAGTACCTTTGATTCCACTGTCAGCTCACATACCATATTATCCTGGTTCAGAGCAATTTCACTTGCCTTCATGTTACACTTAATTGACAAAGGAGGATGATATCTTTACTCAACCTCACCAAGAACTACCAGACATTTAGAGTCAAAACAGCTCACCTTCCTCAACAACTTCATCAGTCACATGTGTCAAAGCAGCTTTATTACTCCAGCTAAACATGCTTCTATCTTAGTGACGCATTGGAAAGTTTTCTTACTCCCTAACAAACAGCGAGTAGATGCCATGTCTGTCAAAGGTAAAACACCCACAGGTTACTCAGCCTCTTATCTGTAGAGGATTTCAACTTACAGAAAACTTACTAGGTCTTTTGCAGCCCTCACTCTGTGCTCACTGGTTTTAACAAAACTACTAAATCCTTCATATGTGGGCAATCAAAATACAGTCACTCAGGGACAGGGTTGCAAGTTTTCCTGGGGTTTGTGTAAGCTGAACAGAGGAAGGAAGACTCCAGATCTTCATCCTTCTGTGAACACAAGGGTTAGGCACAGTCAGGCTTGGAGAAAACTGCTCCATCCACCCTTCTTGAGCAGGAGATAAGCAGCTCCCCTTCATTAGGTGCTTTGCCTCCTGTACTTCCCTGGCTGTGGTTCTGTATCTTCCCTAGCTACACAGGGACGCAATCAAACCCTCAGGGTGAGAAACATATTAGTGGGGTTTTAAAGAAATGGGAGAGTTGAAATAAAATGTTAAGTCTAATCTTAAAGCATTTTCCTGCTTTAAGCCCACAAAGCAAGTGGCTTACAGTCCATGAAACATCTTCTTGATAGCACTCTAGGCATTCAGTTTTTTATTATTGCATTGTGTTTGAACAATGAAATGTTGAGTTTATTTTTCATTAGACATACCTCAATTTCCAGAGCTATATTAGAAAATTCTTCAGTCCAGTTTCTAATTGCCTGCTGCCAAGTCTACACCTTTTATTCAGTCATTGTTTTGCACTCCAAAAGGTTTTTTTTTTGTAGGCAATTATTATTGTTCAGATTTCTTTAAGGAGCAGCTAGGTGAGATTTGTCCTTGATTCATTACTGTAACTGGCGGTAGACTTTGTTTATCAGTGGAGTTTTTTTCCTTCTTTTCCCAAATGTGAATCACAAATAGTTCCCAGCACTTTGTTAAAGACTGAAAGCAAAGCATAACTCAGACCAGTTTTCTTTTTGGTAAAACGTTGCAGAGCACAGCATAATCCATCATAGCTTTCCCCGTATTCTAGTAGCACAGATCCATTCTGCCGAGCACATAAGGCAGCTCCGGGATGCCTGAAGCTCTGGATTTCTGACTCAGTCTGTCAGTCTAGACCCTGTACCCAGAATTTTTTCTCTCTTAACATAAGGAGAAACATTAGATGCCTATCTAGTAAAACAGAGAGAGACATTGACTTATTAAATTTTGATTTTAAGGTTCTTAGGTGTAAATACAGATTTCAAAAATCGAGTGATAACAAATGCTTTGTAGAAATCCATAACAGGCATTTAAAAATGAGGTTAAAAGAAGTACTCTAATATGTAAAAGTGATTTTTCCACGTAATATGTTTAAAAAGCATGCTTACTACAGGTGAGTTGTTTTGGGATGGAACATGTCTGGGTTACAGGTGCTTGAGAAGAGCTTTTGGGAAGGGAAGGTGTGAAGATCTTCCCTTTGCACAGCTGTGTGAGGGTTACCAGTGTTTAGGGGGCAGTGTATAGGTGTGAGCAGGACTGCTCATCCTTTGCTTATCCCTGAGGTATCCTGTCAAATGACTGTATTCATGTGGACTGACAGCTTCACTCAAAGGGATAGGGCATGCTCTGCTTTTATCTCAAAGAGATAAGGCACAGTGCTGCAGCAAGATGAGAGACGGGGCTTCAAAACCATATGAAGAAGGCTGTGTAGTGACAGACAGAATGGTATTTTTACCAGCTAAGGAGCTCCTGGCAGCTGCTCTTTCCTCACTTAGGATGTCAGCTGGGTTAGACCCTCTTCTTCCTGGGTCCTCTGTAGGCACCCAGCATAGCCAGCACATCATTTCTGTTTGTGCTCCACAACCTAGGCACCATAACCACTCACTTCTAAAGTATCCTCTGGCTCTGTGTCATAGTCTTTTGAGAAAATCTGGAGGTCCAGGTGCACTGAAGGTGATAATTGAATGGAAGTGATATGCAAAAGACAGTTGGACAGGTCAGCAAGTGCCTGGTCAGATGTTGGACTGCGCTGCTAGGAGCCTGTCAAGAACAGGGACTTCACATGGTAGTTTGGCAAGAAATTGCAAATAACTGAAATGGTCTGAAGGCTTTAAGGGAAAAATGTATTTGTCCTGTCTTCTTCATTGTTGTATTTCAGGATATGAATTTGAACTGCAGCTGGGGAAGGTTCTGGCTCTCTGCTCTCCGTGTCTGCAATTTCACTGTCTATACGGCCAGTGCAAACCAAAAGGTGACAGTCAAACCAGAATGTGCACCTGATCAGCATCAGCATTCTGCTATTTCAGGGCTCTGCAATTCTCTGAGGCAGCTTTTGCAGAGGGTTCAAATTAGGGAGCAGTTGCCTCCAGAGTTGACCTTCTTGAAGTTAAAAAATAACCAAAAAAAAACCAAACAAGAAATCAGTTGTAAGAGTAAGCAGTATTATTAAGCTACAGTGTCAGGTTATTTGTCTTTGCCATCCTAGATGTGGTCTGCAGCCAGCGTGAGAGTGTTTCAGACTGGGCTGCCACAGCCAGATCTGGTTCCTTAGATGTGTGCGATGTTTTGATCAATGTGCCGGTGGATTTCCAAAAGTTATTTTCTCATTTGGGTGTTCTTAGTAAGGAACAGAGGTTCAGAAGAGGTCTGTGAGGTCAATGGTCAGCATATTTCTATGGAGAGAAGTGATCCTATGGTGATTTTCCTCAGACAAAGACCTGGCACCATAGCAGTGTTTTCTACATGCCGTACCTGCATGGGAGTATTAACTTCTTTGGGTACCACTGATAGGAATTTGTGGGCATAGGTTGGGTGCTCCAAGCAGAAAAGTAATCTAAATCACAGCTTGCCTTTTGTAGTCGAGAGCAACAGCAGGAAGCTTTACTTGGAGTACATCTATGTAATTACGCAGGTGACTTGAGGTGTCCATGCCAAAGGGTCGCAGTGAAATAATTTTTATCCTAAATTTGTTGTGTTTTTATTCTAGAAGTCAGGAGGGAGTACTTTAAATAAAGCCCCTTTTAAAAGAAATAAGGTTTTATGGAAATATTATTTTAATCAGTCTCAGTACTGCACAGAGTTTACCTGCCCCTGCAGGGTTATGCCAGACCCAGAAAATGAAGCTATTACTGTGCTTCAGTCATCTAAATGGAGTGATTTCTACAGAGCACATCAGTTCAGATTACTTAATCAAAGAGTTTTAGAGGTCTCGTAAATATTAAACCCTAGCTGTGAAACCAAGTGTTTCAAAACACCAACATCTGTACAATGGAGATCTAATTGTTTTACGGCTGGAGAAGTTAAGTTGAGGCCAACCAAATTGCACTTCTTTTTGCTGTGGCTGTGGAGTTTGGGTTGCTCAGCAGGAGCATTGAAACCTGGGGTCTCCAAACTGAATGTCGATCACCACAGCACCTCAGAGCTGTCACCCAAAAAACAAAGTCCATCTGTAACATCAGAGGATAAAGAATTTGCTCAGCATCACATGAGATATAGTCCTGCATCTCAGAAATCAGAGGAGTTTTATATTGACTTACTGTGTGCTGGTTCAGGTTTGAAACAAAGACAAACTGGAGTTTGTAATCAAGGATTCTCCATTTTTGCAGCCTTCAGGGTGCCTCTAGCTTGGGTAATTGAAGGAGCAATGTCTGCTTAGAGGGTACGTACCTCTCATTTAGCACGACATTCAGTCTGGTCTTCAGTGATGGTCCTGCTGGGCAGAAAATACCTGTATTTTTGTTCCGTATGCATTCACAAGAGCTTGGAGATGTGATTGCAAATCAAGTGTCGATGGGCCAGAATACCACTTTGACAGCTCTTCGTCCATGGAGGTGACAGGCATGGCTCCAGCCAGTCGACCTGTATTACTAAGCAACCTCCTCATAAACCAGTTATTGTGCCTGTAATAGCAGTGAGGGATCATAATTACTGGGTTTATCAGATGCCCTGTTCGCTGCAGGCTCATAAATCCAAATCCTGCCTGAAACCCTACAGGCTGTGTTCCCATGGAGCCTGGCCAGTCCTGAGCCTCTGCCCTATTTCTTTGCTCATCTGAGGATATTCCTCCTTTCCTTCTATTACAGTTTATCTAATGCTCCCTGGTCACCTGCCTTTCCCAGGCACTTTCAATTCTCCAGCTTTTGCCTCCCTCCCAATTAGCATGTCCTCATCTACTAATGATTTGTGTGATTTAAGTTTTTATTTGCTTGATTTAAGTTTTGAATATTTGTTTGATGTCTACACAGTCTTTCAAGTTAACAACTACCAAAGAAGTAAAAAATGAAGCTTTACAGTTTCTGTTCCTGCTCACACCCGTCCCTCTTCCCTGGTGCTAATCCTGCTGTTGACCCTCATTTCTTTCTACAGTCTGTTTCCTCCTTCTCCAATTGCCCTCAGTTTGACAGATCATACACACTTCATCAGGTTTTCTCACTTTCACTGATGGGTCATCTTTGCAATCACAGGCGAATTTTAATTGCTCACAGGAGAAGAAGAAAACAATTATAGGATAGATCTGTTCTTCATAACTTCATGTAACAATATCCACTCCTGATGTTGCGCTGCAAAATACAATCTGATTTTTTTATTTTAATGAATACAGTGTTATCTTTCTTTGCAGCTATTGAAGTCAATGAAAATTTTACCTCTTCCTGTAGTAGCATCAGGGTTAGAGCAACGGAAACCGGCTTGGAACATTTAATCTGTAATTTTTCATATGAAGATAGCTTGATATTTTTGGAAGCATAGCCCTTACCCATGATCCATATGAGCCTTGCTTACCTTTATTAAAAGAGACAGTTCTCCTAGTGTGTCAGTACCAAGTGCATATCTGAGTGCATTTTGGGAGAAGATGGCTATGGACAAAGATTAGGGTTCATGCTGATGAACACTTGAAACATGACAGTCCTCCTGAGTGCAGTAAATCTTAGAAGTGTTAATAAAACCTTTTGTGACTAGAAACACTTAAGTAACAACCAGAATTATACTCTAAGGGGCAATTGCATAGCAATCCAGACAAATCAAATATGTTTAATTTTATGTCTTTTCAATAGCCTGCTTCTGCTGAAGTTAATAGTAGAGCGATCTACAGAGCTTTAGGAAATCCCACCTTACCCATTTTATTGACACTCTACGTTTATAAAATAAATGTAGGTCTGATGTTGCCAGCACTTGTCATTGCTGTAAGTGATAGATCTCCCTGAGCTCAGTGGGTCTGTTGGTGGCAATGGGTGGTACACCTAGCTATAGACATCACAGGGTTTCAGTGCAGTCTCTCTTGAATCAAGTGAGAAGTGCAATGAAAATTAAATCTAATTGCATCAGATGAGGCAAAGCATTAGCAGCCTTTTCAAGTAATTAAAGCTTTGGAGTGGAGTAAGATAAGAAACTGAACAGTTTGATCTTAACATATGAGATTACTTCTATGGGTGAGGCACTGCTACTGCTCATGTTTAAAAATCCATAGTAAGCACTCTTTACTCATTGATGAAAAAAGCAGCAATACCTTGATAACAATTGCAGCCCCACAGTGATTCCTCAATGAATTTTAACCTTTCTGGGCTTATACCATTGCAGCTTCTTCCCCTTTAGAAATGATGCGCTAAATATTCACATTCATTTTCAAGTCTCATGCAGGCAAATTTAATCATGGCAGAAACAGCAACTAGAGGAAATTTGCCCACGTGGGAGCTGAGTGAGAAACGAATTCAGTAAATTTCTATTAAAAAGAAAACCAGATACAAACCATTTGGTTACTCATTATTGAATATTCTGTCATCTCTTTCCTCAGACTGAGTATTGTACAAGCAATGTATTCATCTTCTGAGGATAAGCAAATAATACAGTGTCATTCATGCTCAGTGTGTATGGAGTGAAGTCTACTTTAAACCTTTTGGGGCTGGAAATGACTGCGGTGTAAAGATTTTAAACCCAAATCGTAATTTTAATGAGAGGGGCAGAAAGAAGCTGCTTGATAAAATTATTTGTCCATTTACAAAAACTGCTACTCCAAAGCTGAGAGGATCAGGAAAATCTCAGATAAAATCAAAAGCTCAAAATGATCTTGGTAAAGTCACAAAGTTGTTCAGTATCATTAAATTTAAAAGTAGTCAAGGGAAATGCATACTAAGGAAGGGTTAAATGCAGAAGTGGAAAATGAGAAATAACTGGTTAGTTAGCAGTCTTGTCACCCTGTATTTCTATTGCAGTTACTTAAAATTAGGTCTTTGTGTCTTCATGAATGGATTAGAAAAGCTGCCTGAGCAAAAAGGTACTTGAGAATTTGCTGCTTTGCTTTCAGCTGGAACTTCTTGAAATAAGGAACTCATGAAGGCATATTTAAACCCTTAAGAAGTTGAGGTAGATTTATCAGAGTTTTTTTCATCAAATTATCACTCTGGAAGTTTGTACAGAGATTGTTTAAAAACTCATCAAACCGTGGAAAAGATGTCTGTATGTTTGGGGTCTTTTTATCCTACAGGTCTGTCTTTGTAGGCTAACTCTAGTAAAGCAGAAGAGCTGAGACAGCTACCAAGAAATAGATGTTCTCTGAATACCTACCTACACAGACACCAGTGCAGAAGAAAAGTATGCTGCAAGTCTACTGTTTAATCCACTCAAAAGATAAGCCAGTGATTTAACCATTTGACAGCCTTTCCCATCTGTAAGGCTTAGAAAGCCCAAGAGTGACATCTTGTTTTATCAGATTTCTTATGTAGGGAAATATGACATACACTCAAGATCACTTGTGAAATTCAGATAATGCTATTTCTTAGCCTGAGAGGAGACGTATTGTGAGATGTGCTGGCACTGGAGGGGCAGTACATGTGCAAGTCTTCTTTTGAAGACCAAAATGTCTCAAGAATATAACGAAATTTGAATGCTATTATTCTTTTTTCCTTGCAGTTCAGAAAAAAATAAAAAAAGGCACAACCTTGGGTCTATTCAGGCATCTGCAAGTTTCAATAAACAGCAAAAGCAGAATGCTAATGTTTGAAACACTCCATTTGAAATGACAGGACATAAGCTTTTTCCTTTTAGGGTGTTGCTTAGATACAGAATTATCTACACAAAAAAAACCATTCTAAAAAGCGCAGGAAAATAAGAGTGGAAGCAGCTTTAAAGGATGGAGAATTAAGATTGCAAGAGAAATCAACCTTTGAAATAATGTTCACATGGAACCATATCATTAGCTATGTGAAGACTATGGGAAGGTCAGAGGAGGTGGCAGTGTATGGCTTCAGGTATTGGACGTATCTCAAAAGAGAGAAGAGTTAGAGAAGGCTCAGGGGAGAACTTATTGTGGCATGTGTATCTGAAGGGAGCCTACAAGAAGGCTGGGGAGGGACTTTTCACAAAGGGCTGTAGTGGTAGGATGAGGGATAATGGCTTTAAACTGGAAGAGGGGAGATTTAGATTGGAAATTAAAAGGAAATGCTCTACCCTGAGGGTGGTGAGACACTGAAACAGGTTGCCCAGGAGGGTTGGGGATGCTCCATCCTTGGAGGTGTTCAAGGCCAGGTTGGATGAGGCCTTGAGCGACCAGGTCTAGTGGGAGGTGTCCCTGCCATGGCAGGGGGAATGGAACTAGATGATCTTCGAGGTCCCTTCCAGCCCAATCCATTTTATGATTCTATGAGTTGGCCACTCTTGGTGTTCATGAGCTGAACTTTCATGTATATCTATGGTTACTGAGACAGACTTTGTGTATTTCTTGGTTATCGTGCTTTTATGTTCTGCAGATTTTTGAAAATATTTGCTCTAAATTCAGGAATGTTTCCTCTGTCTGTTAGTGTCTCAGAAACCTCTGTGTTTTAGCTGAGGATCAGCCATGCAGTAAGCCAAGGCAGATGCTTCTGCACACAACATTGAATGTGAGCAGGGGGTTGATATGGCCCTGACAGCTGTTAATGCAAAATTTTGAAGGCACTTAGCCTCTAGTGCAGGGAAGAGTTTTCCGACAGCACTATACCTTACTTAAACAACCAAGGAGCTTGTGGGCTGTATTTTTCCATTAACACCACCACCATTTCAGAATAGATTGTAACAAAATCATTTTCCTCAGCTAGTAGGATAAGGAAATAAAACAAACCAGAGATAGGACCTTGAGATCATCAGGTGTGGAAGCAGCTGCACGAAGCAGCTCTGGACTAGCTTAGCTCAATTCACAAGGAGACGGAACTCAAAAGAGCATCCCACTTTCACCCCCATTTACTGGAAGTCTTCCTTTGTGAGGTAGTTTAGAACTAATTTAGCCAACACTGACTCATATTCTTTGTTTTAATAAGCCATTAGAGCACCTCAGCTCTGTCAAGGGGCAGAGTAACTGCCAAAATGAGGGGGTTTAGTATCACCTTGCTTAAGATTTGCCCCAGAAAGGTAGCATAGAATGAAGAAAATAGTTTTGGTCTTGATTTTTATGACTGTAAACCAGAGTCTACCTCCAAGAGTTTAGCAGAGAAGGTTACATTACTTAAAAGAGCAATGAAGCTTGAAACATTGCAAGTTTATTTATGGACAATATTTTAATAGAGAAGGAAAATTGTCACCTTCATGCCTTTACAGTCAGCAAGAGTAATGCCAGCTTGCAGGTCCTGACTTTGTTTTTCTCTGTACGGTTTGAATTCATACTCTTCTGATTTTCATCCTTCTCTGAGATTCATTCTCTGTTGTCTCCTTTTAGGAGAGACCCCCTGTCCCTCATGGAATTAACCAGAAAACCCAAACATAAGCTTACCAGAGATCTCGAGCCTCAAACCCATGACCCTCCTCATGTGTTCCCTCTTCACAGAGTTGCTGCTTAGCAAGACCTTGGGCCAGAGTTGCTGCTCAGCTGGCAACGCTGGTGGCTTGGCAGAAGTCAGTCCCCTTCTGCTTATACAAGGTGCATGGAGGAACAGCCAGGCCCAGCCAGGGAACCATAAAACTGATTTAGAGACACTTCTGCCTCTTCCTTGGCTTGGTTCTGCGCCAGAGCAGCTTGGCCAGACGAGATGATCAACCTCTTTCTGTATATATTAGGCTATGTCTTTATGATAATGGCATTTAGTAGTGAGCATGGGTGGGCTTCTTTGGTTAGTTTTTGGTATTTACTTTTTTTCTCACGTTGTACACAGAAAGGGCAACATGCAGTACAACTCAGAAAAAAAGCTTACCTACACCTACAGAGCAAGAGTGTTCCTGCTGCTGGTGAAGCTGAAGCCCCAGCGTTTCTCCTCTTAAGGGTCATTTATCACTCAGATTTACAAAAGTTAGTCCACTTGAGCTGATAAATGTGCCTGCTGAGTACTCACTAGAAATTGAAGATCTTTCTTGAAAAGCTCAACTAGAAGGTGTCAGCATAGAAAGACACTTGGGAAACCTGCTAAGAGGAGAAGGTAAACATACACGAGCAGACAGGTTTTGAGATTATTCTTCTCTGATTTCCAGGGGGATCTTAGAGGGTACCCCTGATGCCTTAGACCCCTGTCAAGGTGATAATGCTTGAGGTTTCTCAGAAGAAACCTCACCCTTACTCCTCTCAAGTCCAGCATATCCTTCACCCTATATGTGGTGTTCCAGCTCTGTCAGGCAGGGTGGCTTCTCTGTAGGGTATAGGGTTCCCTCCTCACCTGCCTGCTGATATGGCCAGGTATCAGCTCCACAAGGCAGCACCTCCACATGCAAGTACCTTGTGTCTGGGTTCAGGCTTCATATTCCCATCTTCAAAAGATTCCACAAGACAAGAGATTTCCTTGCAGCTTCTTAGCCCCTGACCATCTGAGCTGTACCTTTCATAGCAGGGGAGATCCTTCACCACCTTCTCCCCTCCAAAATTTCCTCTTGAGGATCACAGCCTGGGCTCTTCTGGTTATCTGCGCAGACCTCTTCATCACGCTGTTCCCTGCTGCAGGTGCCTCCTGCTCTGCTCCCATGGGGCAGCCCCTCATAGCAACCTACTGCTCTCCAGGGGTGCCCATGGGAGTGCAGACCCCTTGCCCACAAGCAGAAATCACAGGTTGCCAGAGGAGCTGGGGAGTCCTGCCATCTCTGCCCTGATGGAGCTGCCCCACCACCTCCCAGCCCTGGACACAAGGTGTTGCTGCCCAGCCTTGTCTCTCATCTTCACTCAAGTCATTGTTGGGCATAATTTTAGGTTTGTCTTTGTCATTCACCTCTACAAAAAATATTGTTACCTCTTGGTCTCTTTTTATACCCTTCACGTGCATCTGGTAACTAACAACTACTTACTAGCTTTAGCTTTTAGTTAGTTAATATCATGGTTGCCAATTTAAGCACTTTTTTTTTTTTCAAGGAAGCTGAGGTTATTTTAGGCCAACAATTCTATTAGCTTTTGAAAACCAATGTACTTTAACAAGGAATGAAAATGTGGCTGTGACCTTTTAGGCCGTGGTTTAAATCACAGCCAGCAGAGAAATGCTGATGGTGATCGATTCTGGTGTTTGATGTTAGGTGTAGCAGTGCTGTAGATAACCAATAAACTGATCACAGTTGTGTGTAAACAGGATATATTTAGTACTGTGGAAAGCCTTTAATAATTGCCCACAACTTCTTGAAACTCCTTCATGTTCAGTTAATCATCTCCTGGCTCCGTTCTGCCAGCATGGCCCCTTTTGAGGAGCAGTTGTCTCAAAACACCTGACCAATATTTGACCAGTGGAGATGTAACAAGGAGCAACAGTGGTGACTTGGATGGTTTTAACTATGTTCATCAGTATATCATGGTGCTCTTCCAGGTCACAGAGTAGACTGGGCATCTTTTTCACACAGTCTGTGGTGGATTGGATGCATATATGCACATTTTTATGTACTGAACAGTCATAAGAGTTAAAAATTACCTGATTTAGCCCACTCTGGCTCACAAAGCAAATTTACAGCACCTCCCACCATCTATTTAGTGTAGACTTTGGAGATAATAAGTCCATGTTAAAAGAATGATATTAAAATTACAAAAAAAGTCAGGAAATGCCACAAACAGCCTGTTTGTTCAACTTGATGTGGTATATATATTACCAAGTATAGATGCTAGATAGATAGATGGATAGGTAGATAGATAGATTACAGGAGTCAGTCCTTAATTGCATAGTCATTCAGTATTTCCTCTATGGGATGTCTGCTCCCATGTTACATGGTCCACCAAGAACTTCAAGCTTGTGTATGATATACATTAGGCCAGCCCTAAAAAATGGAGTGGTGTCTCATGTCTTCAGACTGTGTCTTAATGCACACAGTGCTGAACAGACCACTGCTGTTCAGGAGCTCTGTTTCCAGTGGTAATTTAAATAAGAGCTAATGTGAATGTACAATGACGTTGATAGTAAAGGCTTTAGTAATGGAAAAGCTCTAAAAGAATTTACTGTCTGAGCCTAAAGAGGGGTTTTTGAATAATGCAGACTGACAAAAATGTCAAAGGGAAAGTAACTTTTTCTTTCATAGTCTGAAAATGCAAAGTCTAGTGGAAGAACTGCCTCATAGTGTTCTCACTCCTTAGGTAAAAGCGCTGGATGCAGCAGAAGGTTTCCATCTGCAGCGGTTTTGTCGGCTCTGAGCTGTGACCCTGTATCCAAGGCAACTGTTTCTCTATGTTAGGTGGCAAGGAGCTATAGAATAAATGAGAGGTAGTTCTGAAATATACAGGTATGACTCTATTAGGGGCAATAATGATGAAATGCTGTCAGGTGGAAAAGGAGTTGAAGGGAGCACCAGAACCTAAATCCTGGTTTTAATCTCAAAATTCAGAATATGATGTTTTGTTCCTTGATGCAGTATATATGTTAGTCAGTAAAGACCAACCAAGACTATGGAAATCCATGAACTAAAGCAGGTGTGGAACGGACATGAGACAAAATCGGTTGTTCTTAGTGTATCTGTGTTCTGTAACCCTCATCTCTTGGGGATCAATCTTGTAAGGGCTTAGTCTTTATGTTGCAATAACTTCCTTCTGTCTGGAAGCAGCATTCTGGTTATAGGGATTTTTTATTTATTTCTGAGAAATCATTTGTTTAAGAAGTTATATTCAATGATTTTAGTTTATTTGGATTCCTTTAACTGCATTATAGTTATATAATGGTATAGAGGTAATGCTACTCTCATGATCTAAGTGCTGTTGCACTCTGGAACTTGAAATGATTGCTCAGTTCTGCTGACTTGGTGTATGAGCCAAGTCCCATGGCAGGACATCTGCATAAGAAGAGCTGAGGGGCTGGTTGAAAGAGTCAGGGACACACAGTGCCATGGTAAAGGCTGGAAGACTTTCATGTGTTCAGTTTTGGAAGTGACCAAAACTTTCCTCCATACCTGGGCAAATATATTTTTACCTGAAAACTGTCATACCCTTTAATCTCAAAATATAGTAAGACGAGGTACTTGCCAAACCAATTGGCCCAAGAGAAGAGTTCACAGGTAGTAAAGATGCTCTTGCTTGTTATCTTCTGGCATCAACCATCTCTTTTACCTGTAAGAAAATGGGTGGAAGGAAAGAAAGCAAAAACAGCAGGAAGCATATCACAAGTTTGTTCAGCTGCACTACCTCTTGAAACTGTCACCAGTTTAGGTAAATTAAAAATCCACATGAGCAGAATAGTAACCACAAAACCTATTATGCAGGTAACAGCAAAACCTATTATGAGGGACTCATTAATTGCCAGCACTTACCCGTGAGAGACTGCTGAAGGATACGTATTATCAACTCGTCTGTACCAGTTCTGTTTATCTGGGGAGAAGTGTCACATAGCTGAGATCAGTACTGCCATAGAGCTTGTACCTGAAGGAGTGGGGCAGAATTAGAATGGGGGATGTTGAAGTATTGTGTCTGAGCCACACAAAATCAGCCCCCAGATACTTGTACAGTATGTGTCAGGGCCATGAAAAAAGCAGAGCTTTGTTCCTTCCTTGTGCTATCTCAGGAGCACAGGCAGTTCTGGATTAATTCACTTCATCCAGGCGTCATGATGTTCTTAGCTTTGAGCAGGGGCTGAGCTCAGGCACGTTATACAGAACATTGCAGGAGTGACTCCTCGTGCTCCAGGTGGTGCCAAAGGGACAAACACAGCTAGAGGAGAAAGACCCTGCGTGAAAAGCACCCGAGTGCACTTCTGTCTACTAGCTGTAGACTGAAGTGACTGTGTTTGCCTGGTCTTAATTTTTGCCTGGTTTATGTATTTCTTAGCACTCTTGTTGCTGTGGTGCTTCTGCCTCACATACTGAATTTTGGTAAAATTATGCTTCAGAAATCTTGCTTAAACAAACCTTATCAAAAATGCAAGACTTCACCACCTCTCATGAATGATCACAAAAAAAATACTAAAAATCTTCAGCACATTTACAGTATGATCCAAACTGTCACTCTCTCTTTTTTTTTTCTTTTAATTAATAAATGTGTCTAGCCATATGTGTGACAATAAACCCATTTATTTTGATGGTGGTGTTCACATGCTTGCTGTGAAGCACATGTTTAAATGCTTTGCTGACAAGGCATGGGCGAACAGATGCCTTCTCCATAATAAGCTGGCCATGTATCCCTAGCTGCCAACTGCAGCAGGCTCCTTGGCTTCTTCTGAGGACGAGGCACTAGTGCATATTCATCATCAAATGAGAAGGCTCCTGCTAGCAGCCCTCTCAACCCAGATTACAGCTTCACCCCACAGAGAAGGAGGAACTGAGAAGAGCCTCAGTCACCCATGTTAAGCCTGGAACCCCAAGGCAGGCTACGTGGGGTCTGCTCAAAGGTGGTGTTTTAGCATGACAAAACAGAGAGAGTGTGGGTCCAGAAAATGAAATCTAATGACCTTTTGGATAATATTTTCTGGTAAAACTGCAAGTTTTCCACTGTATTTCACAGAAAAGACTTTCCACTGTGAAGATACTGGTGATGCAGTATAGTCCGAATTGCTGGCACACGGCTGTTTCCAAATGTGCCGAATCTGTTATGAAAACAGGACCACCTATTTCCTCCTGAACCTTCATGTCGTGGAAAAGATATTTCTAAGTTTACTTGTCAGGAGCTTTTACATTCTTTTATCAACAAATGTGAAATTCTGTATCAATGGAGTACAAAGGTAGCACAAATAAATTACCCAGAAAAATACAGCCATTACAGAAGTAAATCAATAGATTTCAAGTAGCAATCTCAACTCATTATACATAGGGAATATTTTCCTGTTGCTGTTTAAAGGTGCATCAGGATAATAAACTGGATTTAATGATTTCATTATGCTCTATGCTAAAAGTAGCTCCTTTTTCTTCACAACCTTTCACTGATGTGGTCTGGTGTTGATGTTTACCTCCCTGAATATGTTACTTGCTCAGTGTTTTTGTGGAAAAATAAGGTAAAGAAATTTCAGCTTGTGGATTTTTCACAAACCATTAACTTAGATTAGATGTGGTTATTTATTCATGGGATATGACCAGTCACCTTAATCCCATCAGTACAGTTTTTGACTGAACCACCAAGGATTTTTACTGGGAAGAATAGCAGAAATAACAACAATACCTATAGAACTGGGTTTCAGAAGAACCTTTCTGAGATAGCATGCAAACTATTTGTCATTCTTTTTTATAAAAGAACTGGTATCAGCAAATAAAATGGAGCAAACACTGTATTTATTTGCATGCAAATGTAAGATAACTTTTGCTGTTATTAAAGCATCTGTAGCTACGAGGCATTTATATATTGCTCATATATAAAATCATGGGTATGAGTAATGTCAATCTACAATTCATATAACAAAGAGGTGAATTAATATTGCTGCTGGATCTTTCCAGAGTTTGTATACTCTGCTTTTTCTATTTAACTGTGCAGCAGTGTTTTTCCCTGCTGTAATGACCAGTCTGCTAGGCAGCTCTGCAGTGTGGGTATCTCACCGATGGCTTTTCCTTCCTTCAGTGATGATATCAGGTGGGCTAGTTGCAGCTGGGATTTGTTTAAGACTTTAAAGTGCTGCTGTATTAAAAACAGTACTTGATATTTGAAAGGTGTGGGGTTTTTTCCTGTTATACCACCTGAAAACTTCTGTCTTCTCAGTAGGAATGGTATGATCAGACCTCAAGAACAAAAGCGTTACACTGGGTTACAGCTTTTGAATAGAGAGTTTAAACTTTCCATCAGGCCGTGCTGGCTCACCTGCATGGGAGCAGGGAAATGACCTCTTCACCTCATCCTTCCTCAAAGAGGTTTGGGCTCAGGAATGCTTCCACCTACATCTACAGGGTGATGTTGCTCAGTTAATCCACTGCCTTTCATCTCTGCGAGGGTTTTTTGCTCATGTTTGAGTTTTAGTCATCTCATTGAGCTTTCTAGTGCTGCCTTCATTTGTTACAAAATTCAATTTCATGTTGGCCTGAGCTGACTTAGAGACAGTACTCCTTTTGTCCAGTGACCTTTGTTAAGTTACATATGTCCTGAGCTTACATGTCATTAACATTACCCATTTATCTCCACACCGTAGGTTTTGGAATGACCACACCAGCAACTGTGGCTGGAAAAGTATTCCTCATCGTGTATGGCCTTTTTGGGTGTGCCGGGACTATCCTTTTCTTCAACCTCTTCTTGGAGCGCATTATCTCTCTCCTGGCATTTATCATGAAGGCGTGCCATGAGAGACAGCTGCGAAGAAGTGGTCTCCTACCTCCCAACTTCCGAAGGGGGCCAGCTATGTCTGGGGTGGGCAGCCTTGTGGGGTGGAAGCCGTCTGTTTACCACGTGATGCTGATTCTGGGAATTTTTGCTATTACCCTTTCCTGCTGCGCCTCCGCAATGTACACGGCGGTGGAAGGATGGAACTACATTGACTCCTTGTACTATTGCTTTGTCACGTTCAGCACCATCGGCTTTGGAGATTTGGTAAGCAGCCAAAATGCTGCATACCAAAATCAGGGATTATACAGATTTGGAAACTTCATATTTATATTAATGGGGGTATGTTGCATATACTCTCTTTTTAATGTAATCTCCATCGTAATCAAGCAAGTTTTGAACTGGGTGTTGAAAAAATTCGAATGCAGATGTTGCCCAAAGTGCCATAAATCAAGTGCCCGCCTCGGACGTCGCAATGCCATCACCCCAGGAGCCCGCCTACGTCGACATAACCTGTCAGTGGACACTGATGGACAGTATGACAGTGACACCGAGGGGAGAAGGCTCTCTGGAGAGATGATCTCTATGAGGGAGCTCACGGCCTCGAATAAAGTCTCCCTGGCCATTTTGCAGAAGCAGTTGTCCGAGACGGCCAATGGCTACCCGAGGAACGTTTGTATCAATACGAGACAGAACGGTTTCTCTGCAGGGGTGGGTGCTCTAGCCATCATGAACAACCGCTTGGCAGAAACAAGTGATTCTAGGTAGAGTTTTTGAAATTCCTTTTGTTTCTTTAAAAAAAAATAAAATGGCGATTAGGGTGGAGTTGTCACTGTAAGCTACTGGAAAGTTTTAAATTCAGAGACTGCCGTGGTATTCATTGGGTGTTCAGCAATTTAGTTTCTCGGGGTTTTATAAGTTTTCTCTATTATGCAGTAACTTCTTTACCATAATATTACCGTTTTCCCCAAAGGGGTTTTTGTAAGATACTTGGATGTCTTTGATGCAGAATCTGATGCAATTATAGAAGGATGATGTGCATGGTTAGGAAGGTGTCAAAAACAGATGTTCTTCAGAACATAGCCTGAACTCAAAACTATGTGTTAAAATGCATAGAATGGACAAGTTCAGCTCCAGATTGAAGCTTGGGGTTGATAAGGTTTGGCTAAACTGCTATCTCACAGTTTGTTGAAGTGTGGATCTGGCCCTGAACTTTGTGCTTGATGCTCTTCAGTAATTCCTCATAGCAGACGTATATATGACCTCCATGTAGGTGACTGCAGTTATACCAGCTTTAGGGGTGACTTGCTTCACTTGAGTAATCTGACTGATTTCAATGGTAGAGAATCAAATGGGCTGAATTCCCCCAACTCTAAATGTTGAGTTATAGCCAGTCTTGTCTAAAATACTACCTGCTACCTAATTCATAAAAGTCAGGGGATTATCAAGGAACATGATAAAATGTGCAAAATTATTCTTACCTGCTGAATTACTGAAAAGAGGCAATTGTCAGCTTCAGTACTGACTTCATTTCATGCAGGAGAAGCCAGTATGCACCTCTGGTGTCAAGTGTTTGCATCACCACTAAAATGCTTATTTCATTTCTGTTACATGACAAGAAGTAGCTGAAATTAATGTAGGCTCTCTGTTGTCCTAAAATGGCATCTTTTACTTCTGTAATATCGTTGCAGAGATTCATGTGAATGATTTCTTTGCGGTCCCCAATCCTCTACTTGCTTCCCACAAATCTGATTGTGAAGGTTAGACAGAAGAGCATTGCTTTGGAGCAACCCCAGAAACTGGCTTCCCCCAAAACATTGGTACTAAGTCATAAATTGGCCTAAGGCTGTTGCTGCTGTCTTAAGTCATATTTAGCCTGGGCTAACCCAAACTGCTGAAGAAGCAGTAGCAGCTTCAAGCAAACCTGGTTTAAGTGTCTAGTTTAGCATGACAAATGGGTGCATAGGAACTACTGCAAATCCTTTCAGGCATATGTGCAAAGCTCTGGATCATTTCTCTAAATTCTCTGTACTATACCACTTCTTCAGTGCTGTGGAGGTTAAAGGCTTCTGCTGTTTCCACCAAGAAATAGAACTTAAGCTTGAAGTCTGAGAAGCCACAATGGTCAGCTCTTGAAAACAACTTGGGTAATTATAGGCAAGATCATGAGTACTTGATTGCTAAATAAATTGAAAAAGCTGATGGAAACAAACAAGGAATATTAGAAATGTTTAAAAATGCTTCCATGAAGTTTCATGTAGATATTTTACTCTGTTGTTTATTTACTTTGTTTTGCACAGGTTTGGGGTATCCATCAGTTTGCTTTCCCTTAAATTTGTAGTAGTGCAAAATTTTTTGCAATTTAACCTCAGAAAACTAACTTTTAACTTAAGGTCTTGTATACTTGAGCCTTCCAGCTGAAGTATGGCTGTGATTGTATCATTTGCCTGAAGGAAAAGGAACCAGAGCAGCAGATAAACCATCACACGTGGATCTGTATCATACTATAAACATAGTCACAGATTTTATCAAGACACTTTGAGGTCTTGTGTCTGGGAGAAACACTCAATGATGTCTGTGCTCTGTATCTACCTGATACGGACTCGTACTTAGGAGTACGTGATAAGGCACAGATTGTATTTGACAGGCATTCATCTGGCAGGAGCTTTCCTGGTGGCAGAGAGACTCCCTAAAGTCCATGTGTCCATGTGCCTGCCTGTCTGTGCACTCCATCTCAGATATTACATTTGAGTGGCCCTTGGAAGAAGCAGGCAGAGGTCAAAGTGTTTGATGATCCTAATTTGAAGCCCACTGATTGTGGTCTGGGAAACACTCAAAGACTGTCTGCAAAGACCCAGTTCAGGAAGGTGACTTCCAGAGCTGCAGGGACCATTTAGGGAACCAAAAGAATATAAATGTGTTTTCCCTCAGAATTACCTCCAGGGCTAAATCTCTTAAAGGAGGAGGATTTATGTGTTTGTTTATTAAGAGTATGTATGCTGCGCTGCTCTATTTTTGCAGCTAGACCTCTCTTCGGGTTGTATCTTGGTACATTTGCCATCACGGGGACTATTACTCATTAGAATACACTCTGCTATGTGAACTGCTGCATAAATTGAGGAAGATGAGCTCTGTCCCAAAAGTATTAAAGAGTTTGAATACACAGGATCCTAAGCCACAGCAGAATTACTTGGGTTTATCATTTTCCTCGTAAAAACATGTTCAGATGCATTAACATTCTGTGAGCTCAATAACTGTATTTTTATGATAACAAATTTGCAAATTAAGGGGTCTTATTTCTTCAGTAAGTGGTTTTTAAAGGGGTAAATATTGTAACTATAATTAGGGACCTGTTCAGATGTTTGTAAATTGTTTTCAAACTACTTTTTCCTGCCTGGAAAATATGGTGAAGGAATATGAAACTTTACATACCTCCTCTGCTATTTCTGTACATTTTCTGAGTCCAGTCAAAGGCAGACACAGTCTGTTGTAATATGATTTAAATGCTTCTGAATCTCTTTGGGACCATTGGTCACAGTGGTACCATTGCAGGATGCTTTGCAGTTCCTATTGACTGCAGGGAGAGTTGGATTTGCTCCTAGAGCTGGGTTCCCCAAGGGATTTGAGCATCTGATTGCTACTCTATGCACTTGACTCTAATGATTCTTTACTCCCAAGATCCTTGATAAACTCCATTCTGCTGCTTCTTAGCCTCAGAAGCATATAAAGTGCATGCCCAGTTGTCTGCCAGTGCCCCTATTGCAGTTCATGTATCCCCAGTCTGACACAATTCAGCCATAGGGACCCCAGCTCATACCTGAGCCCCATAAAAACCCACAACCCCATCTGGCTCAGCAAGGCCAGTTTATGAGAGGGTTCAGAGCACAGTTACTGAGCTGGGTCTCACTGGGGAGCATCTGATAAGGGATGGCCTTACAGTTCTCTCATATTCAATAGCCAAAGTGCTCTTCAAGGATGCATGAAAACCACACTCCAAATCTCTGCTGTTCTGCCTGCTAGCACTGCCTGGGCACCTGCCACCCGTGTGCATGAGTGCATGAGCCAAGAGGACATAGGAGATTTGAGATCGATTTTTCCTAGTTCTTCCTGCTCTTTCTTTAGGTTTCTTTTTGTGACAACTTCTCTTTAAACTTGCCAGACCTGGGCACCTAACTCCTTTTATTGTGCATGGTCCAATTCGGGATTCCCCAAGGCGGCCTGCTCCTTTTGTGAATTAAACCCTGAACATGCACCAGTTGCACCAAGTGCAATTCCTCCTGGTATTTCATTTTCACAGACAAAACAGATACCTGCAATACCCGGACACAGGCTGAAGCACAAGGAATCAGAAGGAACAGAAGGCACAGAATGGGACAGTGAAAGCACACTGCATTAGATTGCACTTTCTTTTCAGGTAACTTGGGAGTTGTATTAGATTCTTGAAATGGGTTTTTTTCCCCAGGTTTTATGTTTTGGACAACCTTGAAAGAATACGATTAACTTGGGATTTAAAAATTCATCTTCCCCAATACAATCCCCTCTTCAGCACCCTGCAAAACAGCAGCAGTGACACCTAGCTGGCACAGACCCAGACATTCCAGTTGCCTCCTGAGCAACTGTGCAGGTAACACATATTGGAGCTCAGACCTCGTGCCCCAGGTTGGTGTTCTGCTGTCTGCACCTGAGAGGAGCATTCAGGAACAGCAGAAAACTACAGGAGTTAAGATTTCTCTATGAACCAGCCCCTAGTGAGAGCAGTGATCGCACAAGGCATGAGCTGCTCCAACCTTCAGCAGGAAGGGAGGTGTGTTCACCTGGCTCGTGCTAATACCTTGCAGATGAGAATTAAAATTTAAGTGAAAATAAGAGACAATGACCAAATTCAAGCGGCATCTTCTCTTTCCCCTGGAGCTCAGGGCAAAACCGTTACAAGGAACAGTTTCTTGTGAAACCTGTAGTGTTTGGCAAGTCACTACTTTTACATCTTGGGGTTTGTCTTCCCTATGTTTATCTTGGACAAAGTTTGGAGTCACACTGAGGTGTCATCCAGTTCTTTTTGGTTTCTTCCCATCTGCAAACACTGCTCATTTTGTGCAAAAAAAAATTGGATTGCTTTTTGTTTCTTTTCAATGTGAAGGATGTCCTTCAGACGATACAGATGTTCAGAAAAGTAATCTCATTGACCACAGTCGCAGACAGAAGTTTCTGAAGGACGAGGCTGTACTTTGCCTGTCTCCCTGTGAAAGAAACATTGCACAAGTAACTCCCTTTACCACTAGCCAGTCATACAGAGGAACTTTAGGCAGCGGTTGGGGCCATGCAGCAGCAGGCATAATTAAAAATACAAAGAAGGAGGTCTGTTATAAAGGATATTTGTGCCTCTTTGGCATGTACATGCTAATTGATAACCCAATTGCCAGCTCTAATTGCAGCAAAAATTACTGGTGGAAGACAGGAGGGGTATGAGAATCCCACTAAAGCTCTTCGTGACTTCCCCATGCTATGCTTGGGTTACCCAAAGATGCACTGCAATGCTTCCAGTTGGTGTAGCACTGGTGTCCCAGCACAGCTTCATCCCTGGCCCTTAGTCTCTTCTCCCCAGCTTTCTGTGAGTGAAAATTTGGGTATACTATGACCATTTACATGTATTTCAGTCATGCTACTGAAAGAAGGACTTCAGCAGCAGTGGCGGCCATATAGCCAGGCATGTGGGCTCAGTATTAACCTGATTGTCTATGTGGGATGAATTTATAATTATATGGAAATTAGCTGTAGCAATGGGACCATTCTGACATTTTTGTGTTTTTCTGATCTTTAACTCAAAAAACATTCAGTGACTAATTATTACAATGAATGTTCAGAGGTAATCTAAACAAAATCATGCTTTGCTGATTGATAACAAATCTATGGATATGGCTTCTGCTCTAAATGGATTACTAATGTGCCTTTCCAAGCCAACACACATTTTCAATATTATATTTAAATAATACAATAAATGTTATGTTACATAAATTCAATTAGGGCATATTAATGCTTGAGTCACACAAAACAACTAATGAAGTGTACTTTGCACATTGCACAACCAATATGCAATTTCTTTTTTGTGACTATGTCCATATTTGAGCTCATATTCTACTCTCATTAATGCTCATGCTATTGTCAAGGGTTAGGGCTGGGCCAGCCACTAAACAAGCGACCGATGCTCTCTATTAAACCCTTTCCCTTCCCAAAGGGGAAAAGGAATTGGAAAGAAAAACTAAAACTGCATTAATGAAAGTAATAATAAAATGGAATATATACAAAACCAGTATTGAACCCAACACTCCTGATGGCAATTATGTCACTGTCACCACTGATCTGTGGAGCAGCCACTGGGGATGTCCCAGGCTGGACTCAGCAGCAGATGGGAAATGGGTTCGGGAGCTGGCTTCTGGAACTGGACTCAGCAGCACAGATCGGGACTGAAGGCAGAATGGACAGAGCCCTCCTTGCAAGCCAGCCATTGAAGAAAAGAGCTTGACCCTCGTGATCCCTCAGCTTTATACTGAATATGACGTATATGGGCTGGAATCCCTTGTTGGTCACTTTATGGTCACCTGTCGTGGCTGCTCCTTCCCTTAGGTGTGGCCTTTTACTTTCTGCAGCCCCAGTGTGGCACACAAGAGTTAGCAGGGACCTTGGTCTGCACAGGAGCAAGTATAAGCCAGAGCCTTTCTGCACACACCAACCATTGGTAGTAACTGTAAACATCAAGTGTCATCACTGCTAGAAGCAGACACTGCCTGTGAAAATCTGCCATTATCTTCAGAAAGTGCAGTGAGTTAGAAGACACTGAGCTGAAAAGTAAAATCACTGAAGAGAATTAGTTCTGTTCTAGCTCAAATCAGGACAGTTAGGAGCATTAGATTGTGGAAAATGCAGGAAGGTATGACCAATTCCATGGAGATTTGACGCATATGGTGTGCAGATGATTGGTGTATGCACAGTAAGGGGTTCATTGTGCATTGTAAATATGTTGTGTAGCCATGGCACAGAGGAAGGACTGCTTCAGTTTATGTGGCCACCGTCCACATGCAGTTACCAGTAAAGATGCATGCCTTTTTTCTTACTCTTTGTTTATTAAATGGATAATATTCACCCTTTAATTAGAAGGTACTTCGAACACACACACACATTAAAAAAAAAAAAGAGGGTGCA
>VYZX01004773.1:280214-312474 GCA_013401335.1 Brachypteracias leptosomus | reverse complement strand
TATGCAATTTCTTTTTTGTGACTATGTCCATATTTGAGCTCATATTCTACTCTCATTAATGCTCATGCTATTGTCAAGGGTTAGGGCTGGGCCAGCCACTAAACAAGCGACCGATGCTCTCTATTAAACCCTTTCCCTTCCCAAAGGGGAAAAGGAATTGGAAAGAAAAACTAAAACTGCATTAATGAAAGTAATAATAAAATGGAATATATACAAAACCAGTATTGAACCCAACACTCCTGATGGCAATTATGTCACTGTCACCACTGATCTGTGGAGCAGCCACTGGGGATGTCCCAGGCTGGACTCAGCAGCAGATGGGAAATGGGTTCGGGAGCTGGCTTCTGGAACTGGACTCAGCAGCACAGATCGGGACTGAAGGCAGAATGGACAGAGCCCTCCTTGCAAGCCAGCCATTGAAGAAAAGAGCTTGACCCTCGTGATCCCTCAGCTTTATACTGAATATGACGTATATGGGCTGGAATCCCTTGTTGGTCACTTTATGGTCACCTGTCGTGGCTGCTCCTTCCCTTAGGTGTGGCCTTTTACTTTCTGCAGCCCCAGTGTGGCACACAAGAGTTAGCAGGGACCTTGGTCTGCACAGGAGCAAGTATAAGCCAGAGCCTTTCTGCACACACCAACCATTGGTAGTAACTGTAAACATCAAGTGTCATCACTGCTAGAAGCAGACACTGCCTGTGAAAATCTGCCATTATCTTCAGAAAGTGCAGTGAGTTAGAAGACACTGAGCTGAAAAGTAAAATCACTGAAGAGAATTAGTTCTGTTCTAGCTCAAATCAGGACAGTTAGGAGCATTAGATTGTGGAAAATGCAGGAAGGTATGACCAATTCCATGGAGATTTGACGCATATGGTGTGCAGATGATTGGTGTATGCACAGTAAGGGGTTCATTGTGCATTGTAAATATGTTGTGTAGCCATGGCACAGAGGAAGGACTGCTTCAGTTTATGTGGCCACCGTCCACATGCAGTTACCAGTAAAGATGCATGCCTTTTTTCTTACTCTTTGTTTATTAAATGGATAATATTCACCCTTTAATTAGAAGGTACTTCGAACACACACACACATTAAAAAAAAAAAAGAGGGTGCAATTGCCCTAAATACTGTATAGCTAAAAGAAGGTCTAGGGATCAAATCCAAACTTTCAACTCCCGAGAGCTAAAATGGTGTAATTTTGCCTTTAAGTGGGGCTGCAAACCTGTAGCCTTCCTATCTTTTGTGTTTAGTCCTTACTTGGGGAAGGAGAGACATTAACTATGGATACAGTTTAGAGCAAAGTACCCAGTAGTCCAAAAAATTAGCATGATAAAAAAAAAAAGAGCTTTTCTGAAGGTACACCAAGTGTACTGTTACCAAGGAATGAAAAGTGTGGGGCAAGAGAGAGGCTCAGAAGTGTTTTCCAGCAAATCCAGCAGGAAAACAAAGGCTTGCTTTGCTCTGCATACACACGTGCATTATGTCCCATCACAAAATGGTGAGACATTGTCACAGCCCCAGGTAGCTCTCGTTGCATCCCAGGCTCAGCTACCTCATGCAGCATGGAGAGAAGTGTTTTGTGAGACACGGAGGGCAGAGAGAGGGACCGCAGACTTACACTCACCATCTGCACGTCATTCAGGAGGTGAACACTGTCAAGGGCTGATATTGGGAAGACGATCACCCAGCCTACTCCTGGAAAAGCAGCCACACTGATCCCTTGCAGTGATGAACAATATTTGGGGTATATCGTAGGGGCAGATCCCCGTGCCTCCAGTACCCCAGTCCCAGGGCCTTGTCATGCCCAGGCGTGTCCCAGCAGCTCCCAAGCCTATACTAAGTAGGAGGATGTAGGTGGATTTGAAATTGTGTAACATCATCGTCCCAAGCATTTTCAGGATTAGGCCCTCTAGCAAGTGATGCTTTATCAAACCATTTAAGAAATACAAAGTTGTTCCCATAACCTCTGTACTTCACAGACTGTAAGAGTACTTTTTAAAGCCAGTCAATGTAAAATTAATGCTTTTAAAATAATATACAATAAGCAATATGAAAAAAAAATTACTGATATTTCTGACAATGTGAAATTCAAACAACAAGTATTTTCTCAATGGCTATCATTTAATAATTTTTGTATTAGCAAATCATTTTATTCCCTGCAGGTAAAATTATGTCCAGGAAATTTTTGCTCATGGACTGTACAGGCAATGCAAGAATTCAGTTTCAATTTTGTAAAACATCAGTATCTGAAAGCACAACATCTGAAAAATGGTTTAGGGTTTGTTTGTTTGGGGTTTGGGGTTTTTTGTGTGTGTAGACATTATTTACAAAAATAAAAAACACTATCGTTCTACATATACAGACACACACAATTTTAGCTCACTGAAATACCACCTTGTTGTATATTCTCTGCAAAAATCTTAGACCCAAATTTCAAGCCAATTTAAAATACTTGAATTACAATATATCTGCTCAAAATATAAAATTCCTGTTAATTTTATTTCTTTTTAAAGGGACACAGCTTGGCATATATCTTTAACTGAGCTGGCATAATATAAATATATATATACAAATAGGCACCTCCTATTACAAACATCGAGAATTTTACTTGTGTATTTAATTCCACTGCTTCTGGTATTTGCTTACTTCTGTATTTCACTAAGTGTGAATTACAAAAGGAATGACCAGTTCTGTGCTGGTTGGTATCACTTTCCCGTTTGCATTGATTGCAAACAGCCGAGATATTAACACCAGCAAATTATCCAGCAAGTGTTCCGAGATCCACCAAAATTGGACACTTTCCTGAATATTTTTCTTTAAAAAACGGTTCTGTAAAATCTAAATTATGATTCTAAATTACATGTCATGGTCGGTATTGGCAGAATAAATATTTTTCCTACCAACAGAAATCAGTGACATGAACTCAGTGAAAGATTCCAAAGATCCAGTTTTAATTAAAAAGACCTTCCAATTTTATTTGCCTGTTTTATCTAATTTGTTTAAAATTTTTAAAAGAAAGTCAGGATGTAAATCCCATTTGGAAAATGCCCTGTGCTGTACATTCACCCCTATGACTAGAGCTTCTAAAAGGATTAAAACCAAGACTAACTGATCCCTGCAAACACAATTGCATGTGCAAATCTTCAAAACCTGAGTATTTTCACCTGTTTGGCAATTTCAAATTAAGGGCTTGCTGATGTAAAAACGAGTAGATGTGGCGCTTCAAGACATAGTCTAGGGGTCAGGGAGATGTTGGACAAAGGTTGGATTTGATGATCTTGGAGGTCTTTTCCAACCTAAATGATTCTATGATTCTAATTCAGGCAAAAACCCAAAATAATAGAGCTCCACTTGCTACTAACCACCTTTTTCACCACCAGTACTCAGCTAGAGCATCAAGGATAGTTTGCTGCCTCTCAAAGCAGGTTGGTTTGGTGTCTGGGAGTTTACAGTGAGGTGGTTACAGCAGCTTGGCTGGTTGATACCGAGCAGTTCCTCTCACTGTGCCTCCAGACATAGTTTGCCATCACCCCAGCCCCCTGTGGCTTTTAAGTATGGGCCCTGTCTTTAGGTGTTGCACACACCTGCCCTTGGATCAGGGCTAGCAACTGCACAATGGGAATTGGCAAGATATAAAAAAATAGAAAAAGGCAAAATAAAAAAAGAAGACTGACATGTTGAGCCACTCTTGAGAGGCACAGTGAAGTGCTGTAGCCTGCACTAGACCAACCAATGGTGGTTTCTGGCCACCATTTGAACCTGGAGTGTTTGGGACTCAGGTGCAGTTACCAACTTATTTTACATTCATCCCCTGCACCAGCAAAGCACTAACACTGTGATCCTACTTTCCTCATAGAGACATTTGTTTAGGCTTTCTGTATGATGACAGTATATATGAATATTGCAAGATGAATCAGTTACTGAGTCTCATTAGATTTGCTAAGAGATCTTTATCAGTAAAAAAGGAAAAAATCATCTTACCATCCTAGAAGTACAGTGAAGCAACAGAAGTGGTGCTCTGAAGAGAAAGTAAGGTGCTAAAATACACATTGGGCCCCAAAACTCAGGCATGCAACACAAAATTACCATCACATTCATTTCTAATGCTCAATGCGCCTGCATCTCGAGGGAAAACCTTGGTTTCTGAGAGCACTAGGGTAGCTAAGGCTTATGTTTCTTGTGTCTATATGAAAGCAAAATGTATTTGAGGACATACCTTGGTCTGAGCAGCATGCAGGGATGGAGTTGCCTCCATCCCCAAATTTAAGTGCGCCCATGGTCCAGAGACCAGGAATACTGGTCCAGTTCCCAGAAGAAAATGGACCTGCCTCGGAGTGTCTGTGGCTTTTGGAGAGGAGCTGAATGTCATGGCAACCTGCCGCTGCCTCCTCCTGCCAAGCATACCCCAGCATGGGACCCATCCCACTGCCAGGCCCTGGTCTGCAGCAGTGAATGTGCTGCCAGGAAAGCAGCGCAAACCATCAGCAATGTGGGCACAGCCCTGCCTTCTTAATGGGCTAGAAACATCAGAAAATATAGAGATCGGTTTCTATTTTAATGGTCAAAAGGGTGTTGCCCATTTTTCACAGCCTACGCATAAGATGTCATGATTTTGAAATGGATCATTCAATCCATTTGACAGCTGACCTTCAAGTGGTCATGGTTTTTAAAAAAAAGAGAAGAAAAAAAAAACAAAACAAAAGCTAAAAGAAAAAAAACCCTCCAGCCAATATAATCATATCAGAAAAGCAAAATAATCCTAAATGTAATGATCTCACAAGCTGTGAACAGAGCTGCCTCTGTCTGTAGCAGCCAGCTGCTTCCCCAGCAGTGGGAAAAGTTTGGATCAGGAGAACATCAGCTGGATGTTTGGGGTGCTGGACATTGCCCTGCAAAGAGCTGCAGCACCAAAACCAGCACTTTTTGAACAAGTTTCTGCAGTTGTTCCTGCATTGTTAGGGATGTTTCTCATCACTGGTACTGAAATTGGAGAATGGTAGGAAATCTTACACAAGCTTTTTACTGTCACCGGTGAATATGGATGTTAGATAGGGACTATTGTAACAACTGAGAGGAATCTCAGCTGAGCAGTCATCAGAAAAAATGACATTTCTCTGGTCAGAAGCAGTTGCAGCAGGTCCCAGTGCCTGACGTCACTCAATGTACTCTCAAAGAGTTGAACAATGCAGAAATTAACTAAATAAGCCAAAAGAGCCAGTGAGTTCTAGGAAGCAAATGCTGCTCTTACATGAATAGGGAGTAACTTAGTTGAATTGCAGGTAGTAAATAGCCTAATTAAATAGATATAATGGCTTTTAAATGCCTGCTAGAAGTCAAAACGAGCTGCATGTATTTTTCCAGCACAATTTTGGTTGGGTTTACCAAGTCAAGAAGTGAAATGAAGAATCATAAGGTCCTGTAAATCATTGACTAGAAAAACATGGATTTTTATTCAGATGATGCTTCCTAGAAAAACACTAAACTGGAATAAATTTCAAGATTGAAATCTATTTAAACAAGTGTCATTTTTAAAAATGCTTTAATTTTGAGTCGACAGGAACTTTGCCTCCAACACATACCATAATTGTGAGTGCTTTTAACAAATTGGTCCCGTTTTTGATGTCAGCTCAGGATTTTTCCATTATAAGATCTTTGAATGAAGAGGACTAAAAGCCATATACAAAGCCATTTAAATACAGATCACATTTCTACTGGTACGTTATATACAGTTTGCAAACAAAAATGAATATTTTGGGCTTGGCACCCCTTCATTCATGGAAATGTGGACCTAGGAAGCAGAAGTGGCTGATGCAAAGCAGTGCAGAGGTGTTGGAGAAAGATGTGTAGAGCTGGTGGTTAATGAGCCCACGGAAGAACCTGCTGATGGTGTTTGGGGAACATTCCTGTATGTTTTTAATGCTGTGATACATGACTGAGTATGAATTCTGTACGTCTGGGAGGATGTCAAATTCCAGGTGACGTTTGGATTGTTACAGTTAAGCTATTTCAAAGACTTTTGAAATAAACCAGAGAAAAATTGTTGCCCGGGATGTGTATGCAAGTATTCTTCTGAGTATGGGGAGCAGGAGGCAAGGCAGAAGCACCTCCTGGCTGAGAAATCCTCTCTGAAACCTATGGCTTGGAGACCACAGAGTCACAAGGGGACACCTCACAACCTCCCAGATGCTGAGTAAACTATGTACAGTCAAGCAAGAGCTGGGGAGGATAATAACTAGTGTGACATGTGCTTCTCAAGTACATGATGGTCACCTATTCAAGTGTGCAGCTGACTGATCCTTTGCTTTACAGTAAAATAGACAGCAGATGGAAACTATTTGCTGTGTAAACAGTTATAAGGAACTCCCTATATATCCCTTCTCCCCAGCTTCCATTCAAATCAATAGGATCCATCTGTCCAAGGTATTAAGATAAATCCTGGACATTTCAGTATTGACTAGAAAAGCGCTTAAAAAAATCAATCACAGGCAGACAGAGAAATGTCACTGCACCAAACATAGAGGCTTGCTAATCTTGCTAGATAACATGGACCCAAAGTGCAAACCTTTCTGGTTTATAAACGCAGATGAAACCCATATTGCTGTTCCCAGCTCCTCAGCATTAGCAAAAAAACCTCCAAACCCTAGCGAGAACGGATGCTGAGCATCCACTGCTGCATGTCCCAGCCAGACACACAACCTTCGAGGGCTGGTTTGACAGCCCCTGCTTGCTAAAGCACACAAATCGTTTTCCCAACAGAAAGGGTAAGGGCTGAAGAGTTGCTGCCACCACAAGTTATGCTGGTCTAGGCAGCAAAGGGGAGAGGGAAGCTGTTGGCTGCTTGACACTGATTCCACTGAAGCTAGATGTCCTCAAAGATGTTGACTTTGGGAGTATCAATTCCCCTGGTATTTATTCTGGGTCTCCCATGCTTCAAAGTTAAGCTTTTCAGAATATTTCTACTTCTTCAGAATTCCAACCATAAAGTTCTCAATCACAGAGTATGGGGTGAAACTTTACTAATCTGATGGATATTCATATTTACAGAAAATATCTTTTTGTTTTAAAATAACAATTACACTTTCTATACCACTCCATTTTGTTTTTACTGTTCTGGTACCTTCCTGGTTTGCAAATATATCCCTTCCTGGGGAAATACCAGCTACCTCAGCTCATTTTCTAATGGGAAAAAAAGGGTACTGAGCTCTGCTCTTCAAGAAGGCAGCAAAGCAAATAAGAGGAAGAGAAAACTCACTGGGATGACAGCACCATCAGCTCCCACAACTGCTCTCGAGATCTCTCTGGTGGTTCGTCCTGGCATAGGTCAAAGGCCACTGTGAAAGCATCCATCCTTGGTATGTATCAGGAGTAGACAACCAGTTCACTGGAAGACAACTTCTCTTGTTTCTACTGCTACTGGAGAGCTCATCCATGCTGCCCTCTGGTAATCCTGGGCCGGCTCACTCAGACCCTTGGTGACCCCTCAGAGCAGACACAGGTCTGCTGGTGCCCAGCCAGGGTGTGCATCTACCTCCAGCCCCCTAAAACCCTTTCCAGAGGCAGGAGTGTAAAAACAGACTTTAATCCAATTTATCTCAGCAGGATCCAGCCCTCACACAAAGGTGTAAATGCAATGACTTTGCATTTACATTTCCATTATGCTACACCACAAGGCGGTTACATTACAGGGATGAGGTGGCCACCTCAAGCTCCCAGAGGTGTCACTGGGATCTTACTGTGTACTCATACTGATTCTAGCTTGGTGTTTAGGCTGTCTACTGGCATGTCACTGCTGTGCCACACGGGCTTCCCTCCTTTGCAGCATCCCCTGAGGTAGGCACAGGAGCATTTCTGACACCCCCATCCTGCTCCCAGCTTGCTGAGATACAGCAGAAGATGTGGCTTTAATTTCAGGAGAAGCGAGTATGCTGGGTACAACTCTGCATGAGAGCTGATACGTACATTATGAGGCGGTTACAGATGATTCATTAGACTTCATGCAGTGTGATTTGGGGTTTCATGACGTATTACATTTTTCAGTGATTCCAGCCACCGAGCTGCAAACTTCGTTGGATTAAGATGTCTGCAGTTGCATTTTCCTGGGTCTGAGTTTCATTCTGCTTCTACCTCTGGTGGGCATCTGATCACACATTGAGAAACACACCATTGTTTCCTTTGCAAGTCTGTACTCTATCTGGAAATTGCATTTCAGGCAACTATTAAATTTATACAGGAAGATTACATAAAGGTTAAAATCCGGCTCACTCTAGTCATGTAACCAGCTATTTTGGTAGAAATGAGGCTATTTAAATGAGTAGGCCAAAAAAGTTTTCATGTGAAATACCCTTGAAATGCGCAGTAGAAGTTGTTAAAACCCTCATTATGCTCCCAGTTTGTCTCTTTGTTGTTATTCAGTTTAATTGGTCTCTGACTGTTTATTCCTCTGCCTGCTTCCTCTGCTTTGCGCTGCTAGCTCTCTTCTTCCTCAGGCCAACACCAAACTCAGCAACATTCCCTCAGCATAACTTCATCTTTTATTATTCTTCATCTGTTTGCTCTTCCCTGTCTCAAATCAGCTAAGGGGAAACACACCACTGAGAGAGAGCTCAGCTGCTTTGTTCTCCCAGACTAATTCAAAAGCCGCGTGTGAATTTGTTTTGAACCTGTGACCTGCTGAAATCAGTGAAAAACCTCCGCAGCTGAGCTGATCACCGCACTGGCTCTGAAAATAAATCACACCCTCACTTTTGCACCAAACCTCCCTGTTCCCCTCCACTTCCCAAGCGATCCCTTTAAAGAACAAAATACTGTCACTGGGGGTAATTAAAACCAGTTCATATCCTGTTAGGATTACAGGTTTAAAAATATGAGTGCCTGGGAAACAAGGCGTTTACAGTTTTTGTAGGAAACGAACTCCCACAAGAAACATATAACTTAATTTTGCTGTCAGATGTTCCCACAGACTCCTCTTGAAAGTCAGCCGAAGCTGTGCATATGTGCCTGAAATCAATTTGTTTAAAAAAGTAAGATTTATATTTAGATTGTCACCCTCCAGTCATTCAAAACGGTTCATGTGGGAAGTTTTTAATGCTATGATAGAACCATTTATTTTGGAATGTATTCACATTTGAGTGTCTATAATCACAGCTATAGTGCTGCTTTGACTTGGAGTCTGCTGACCCTCCTGCAGCTCATGAGATCTTGTATAGACATTAATGTCCTTTTCCAGGAGAGTTGTTGTCTGCCACATATGGCCAGTGAGCATGTGAGAGAGACTCTATAAAAAAGATGTTAGATGCCATCAAGATCGAGAAGAGTTGGCCACAAGTCTCACCTCCCCAGAGTTAGAAACTGCTTTCCTTCATATTGTTATTCTGTCTTAATTGTAAACTAAGCAAGCAGAACCTGAAGCAACACATTTGTGTGCCCCAGGAGAGATGCGCTTGCAGGGAAATCTTCCTATGCAATCTTCTGCATGAAAACTTCTGATTGCCTCTAACACAACACATCATGCTGAAACCAAGAGAGATGTCTTCCTGATTGATTCAGCCCTGGAGCAATGGTAAATGACTGGGGATACTTTCTCTTTGGGCACATTTGCAGAAATGGGAGGAGCAGCCCCCTCCCCTCACCCCGACAGCTGCAGGTGCTGCAGGTGGATGCATATTGTGCAAAGTTTTGTGTCCATATGTCCATCACCACCTAAATGTCAGTCATTTGGCAAAATACTACATATACAGCTCTCTTGGCTGGGGAAATAATTCTGATGTTCTTATGCTCCCAGTAAATGAGAAAAGAATAACAAAATACCTGGTGGAGTGGATCTAATGCATCTGTTGGGTTTTCTGGGATAAGAGTAGCCATCTAATTGCATCTCTTTGCTTTCAGTAGGGTTTGATCTCCTATCATGTATTACACCGAGTGCAGACGTACACTACAGGCACTTGGATACTGATAGACCAGTAAAAGCGTATTAGTTCCTCCAGCACACGAGTTCTCTGCTGTTCCTCATATCTTCTGTCTGCTACTGGAGACAAACCCTCCATCCTTGCTGAGCAGTGGAGTGGTGGCCACTCCTACTCCTTCCAGGAAAATTGTATGGGACAAGTGACTCCAAGTCTCTGCTCTTTCAGTGGGAAATGTGTGGGAATTTGATAGTAAGTGTATTTCAGATGAGAGAATTACACTAACCTGTGATGTTCAGGAAAGGAAAATTGTTTGACCTAATGTGCTACAGGAGCTTAACGACATGACAAAATAAGTGATTAAATTAATGGAGAGACCAAACACAGGAGGATTCCTCTGGAGTAACCTGAAGGGGTCACTTTATCCATATGCTTTCAGGTCTCCCCAACTCACTCCCACCCTTGTCAGGCAGGGTCTGAAGTCTTCTCCTGCACTCCCAGCCAGAGACATGTCCATGCCAGGAGCTGCAACAGCCCATGTCTCATTACACCATCTGAATTGACAATGTGAAGTCAAACTAATTCATCTGAATTATATGAGGAGAGAAACATTCAATCCTGAAATCTCTGCAAATCAGGTAAAACCCATTATCAATTAGAAAGGAACAAGCCAATATTGGATGAGATAGCTCATAGCCATATAATGATGCTGAATCTTTGCTCTTGGCTCTTCATGACTGCAAGGAAAATCTTGATTTGTACGAATACTTATTTTTATCTTTCGTCTTCCAAAATGTAGATATAATTAAACAACCTCTCATGAGCATCAGCTGTGCTATTACAGGAGAAATGAAGTATTCCTATGTAGATCTAATAGATGATGGTAAATGTTAGCATATCTTTGAGATCTGTGAGATCATTTAAGCTGAAATTACCTTATATTAAAAACGGATTATAGGCAGTTACAGGCTGTATCCACAGCCCTTTAGAGAAAAAAGTGAACTATCAAGAATATTATTTTAGTGACTGTTTCCATCTGAAGTGCAATCACCTTTCTCCTAACTCTGCAGAACATTATCAATAAATGAGAAGCCCATGGATGAATTAGATTCTTCATCTCTGCTTCCTTCTGTCACTGGTACTTCTACTGCCCATGATTTCCAAGCATTTCATGACCAGTCACAAGGTTATCCTCAAGCCTCTGCATGAAAAGCTTTTGGCACCCTCATTTCATATATGTGACTTGATGATCTTAAGGGTTTTTTCCAGCCTAAATGATTCTATAATTCTCTATGCAGAAACTCAGACAGCAGGGAGTCAAGGACTTCTCTGTGATAACATGAGAGATCTGCACAGGATTAACAGCTGATCCTTCAGCCCCAGACCAATGTTGTACACAGCCCATTTTTCTATGTGGCCTCTCCTGAAGATGATGAGGATGACTCTCAACCCTACAAATCCTTGGCTCCAACAGAAACAGAGTGTTATTCAGCATTTTCCGAATTCTTTGCCAAATCAGCTCCCTTGTGCATGCAAAGCTGATAAAAGCAGACATCAGGTCACAGCACTGAAAACTTGAGAGTATTATTAAAGGCAAATAAAAGAGCTGAAAGCAGATGCTGCCATTTATAAAGCTGGCAGGGACAAATCCTCCCATCACACAGGTATCAGAATTAGGAAACAGGAACCAGAAAGCAGCTCAGCCTAGTGGGATTTTAACAAAACATCAGTTTATCAAAGTAGTCTAAAAAAAGCATAGCTCTAGGTTTTGAAATTGCCAGTAAAAAGACAGCTGCATCTCTCAGCAATTTTTAAAGCTATCCTAAGAATTACTTTATTTTTGCTTTGTGCCTAAGCATTGAAAAGTTGATGGGCTAACTTTTTAGAAGTTTTTTATGGTATCACCTCCCAACCCAGATGCATTTTGATATACACTTCTTTGCTGTAAAAATACTACTTCAAAAGTGCACGTGAAAACAACTGTGAGGGATCGTTCACTCTTTTTTTGTCTGGTTTCACCTACAAAAGAGCAGAGACAACAAAGAAATCTGGGACCACAGACAGACACTGCTAGAAGTGATTAAAGGACTGGAACATCTCCCTTATGAGGAAAGACTGAGAGCCCTGGGGCTGCTTAGCCTGGAGAAGAGAAGGCTGAGAGGGATCTGATCAATTTTTATAAATAGCTGAAGGGTGGGTGTCAGGAAGAGGGAGCCAGTCTCTTTTCAGTGGTGCCCAGTGATAGGATGAGGGGAAACAGGCACAAACTGGAACAGAGGAAGTTCCACCTCAACATGAGAAACTTCTTTCCTGTGAAACTTCTTTCCTGGAACAGGCTGCCCAGACAGGCTGTGGAGTCTCCTTCTCTGGAGACTTCCAAAACCCGCCTGGACACGTTCCTGTCTAACCTGCTCTAGGTGAACCCGCTTTGGCAGGGGGGTTGGTCTAGATAATCTCCAGAGGTCCCTTCCAACCCTCACCATTCTGTGATTCTGTGAAGTCCCCAGAAATATCATAGATTCATAGGTTGGTTTAGGTTGTAAGGGACCTCTAAGATCATCTAGTTCCACCCCCCTGCCATGAGCAAGGACACCCCCTACTAGACCAGGTTGCTCAAGGCACCATCCAACCTGGCCTTAAACACTCCCAGCGATGGGGCATCCACAACCCCCTTGGGCAACCTGTTCCAGTGTTTCACCACCCTTACTGTGAAGAATTTCTTCCTCATATCTAGTCTAAACCTGCTCTCCTCCAGCTTGAACCCATTACCCCTTGTCCTGTCACTACAAGCCCTTGCAAACAGCCCCTCCCCAGCTTTCCTGTAGGCCCTCTTCAGATACTGGAAGGCCACTATAAGGTCTCCCTGGAGCCTTCTCTTCTCCAGGCTGAACAGTCCCAGCTCCCTCAGCCTGTCCTTATAGGAGAGGTGCTCCAGCCCTCCTACCATCCTTGTGGCCCTCCTCTGGACCTGTTCCAACAGTTCAATGTCTTTCTTGTGTTGGGGGCTCCAGACTTGTACACAGTACTCCAGGTGGGGTCTCACGAGGGCAGAATAGAGGGGCAGAATCACTTCCTTCAACCTGCTGGTCACGCTTCTCTTGATGCAGCCCAGGATGCGGTTGGCTGCCTGGGCTGCAAGTGCACATTGCCAGCTCATGTTCAGTTTTTCACTGAACGACGTCCCCAGGTCCTTCTCCTCGAGACTGTTCTCAAGCCATTCTCTGCCCAGCCTGTATTTGTGCTTGGGATTGCCCCCACCCAGGAGCAGGACCTTGCACTGGGCTTTGTTGAACTTCATGAGGTTGGCATAGGCCCACCTCTCCAGCCTGTCCAGGTCCCTCTGGATGGCTTTCCTTCCCTTCCAGCGTCAACCACACCACACAGCTTGGTGTCATCTGCAAACTTGCTGAAGGTGCACTCAATTCCACTGTCCATATCACCGACATATCACAACCACTTCTCAGCACATCAGTTTATTTTCCAAAGCAAGTGGAAAAACCACCAGTGCAAAATTCTGTCTCATGTCACGGTTGCTTTTGTTCGCTTTTCCACAGAGATGCTGAGGCTGGTGCAGGCAGCAGATAGTGACAGGGGGCTCATATGCACTCCATGCACCTCCACAGTGGAAAACGCAGGCAGAGGTAGCAGCTAACACAGCCATGGGACAACATACGCTCGCTGTGCATTGCAACGTGTGGGGACTGGATGCCCAAAGCATCCCTGAGCATCATACACACACCAGCGAATCTCCTGATATTTAGAATCCCTTAGGCCAAATGAGGGGAGATCCCAATGCCTTTGAGGGCATTTGGAGACCCTCAGGTGTCCCTCTCAGCAGCCCCTTCTCTCAGGGCTGCTCATGCACAGAGCCAGCAGAGAGGGATGGAAGCACCACAGGGGTCTCAGCTGACGATCGGGATATTTTAGCCATCTGTCCTGTTCCTGCCCCTTGATTTGATCAGACCTGCAGGCCACCTCAGGACCCAAACCCGGAGCAGGGGAACAGGTGCCACCATGATGCCCAGGTCTCCCTTGCAAGCTGGCTTCTGAGCATCTGCATCACCGAAGGTCCCTGAGCATGGGTCTAAGGGCTGAGAAGCCCAAGCGCTTTGCAGACCAGCAGCAGCACCACTCAGCACCATAACCAGCCCCAGGGCAGCATCCAGACCATCACCGACATCCATCCCATTAGCAAGCAGAAGATGGTTTGGCACTGGTGCCCAAGGAAGTGCTCCTGGATGCCCTTCAAGCAAATAAATACATAACAACTTCAGCAGAGGAGACTTGGGAGCCATTTTTTTAAGAACATAATTTGATTAAAGGGTTTTAAAGAAATTATCTTTGTCCAACAAGAGGCAAGGAGGGCTGCCGTGTTGGCAGGACCCCGGTGTTCTGGGTGACACTGCTGCTCACAGCAGCACTTTGCCCATCAGCCCTTCAGCTCAGCATCTGGCACCATCCCCACATCTCCAGCTGTTGATGAAAATCCGGTGCCATGTGACACTGAGGGTCTCCACGACCCAAAGGGAGGGAAACAACCTCCACAAACCAAATCATTCCAAGTCACTGCTGGTACCCACAGATGCCCAGGGCCAAAGGGAAGGTTTCCCAGTGCTGGATTTGATTTTGATACATCCAAATCAGCACTGGTAGCACCTCACATAGTCAGGAAAGGGTGCATCCACTGCATCATTCAGCATTGTCAGTCATCTTTGCTCTAAAGTCTTTTAAAACTCCGGAAACTGCAGCTGGGCATTATTAGCATCAGTCCTACACCCTCCAGTATCTTTCTAATGACCTGTTAATGTTTAATATGCCATGTCTGCAGCTCTGGGAGTCTGGGAGCTACTAGTCAGCACCATCCTTCAGAAAGCTTGTCCCCGCCTGGTTCAGAGCTTTCTCATGTGGGCAGGAGATTTGTTGTGAATGTTATTAAAGAGCCTGCAAGGCAGATGCTGAGAACGTGAGGAGAGACTCTGAGCACACAATATTTGCCTTTTGAGTGGTGTGGTGTTTAATTCAAACCACAGAGGTTTTCTCAGCTGCAGTTAAACAGCATGATCTGCAGAGCTGCCCCAGGGAGAGCCAAGGGACAGGTCCCCACGTGGATTTTCTTCCCTTGCTGCTCAACAAATTTAGTCATTCAAATCTTAATATATTATTGATGGGCACTTCTATCTGGAGAGCATGTAGAGCTGCAAGCTACTAAAAATAGAGGATAGAAAAACTGATGCTCTCCCCAGAGAGGGGCTGAGTTAGGGGACAAGGATGATACCCAAATAGTTTTATTTAAAGTGCTGTCACCCATAGCAGGGATTGGTCCTGCCTGCTTCAGGGGGAAGCAAAGACCCCATCTCCTTTCACAACTATCCACTGCATTTCAAAATCAAAGATGTCTGTTCAAATTCATATACTTTTTTTACTATGTTGGATAAAGATCAACATAGTTTTTCCAGCAACTACTTTTGGCTACTCAATCCATTTTAAAAAGGGAACTACTGACTTTCAGGGTACACCGAGGCTGAGAATTATTATTTCTGTTAGGCTGGTTTGTGGCTGGTCTCTCTGAAACTGCTACAAGCAGAGGTGGCTTTACCCCAGCCAAGCTCATGCTCTACCTTAGAGGCTCATCTTTATTCATCACAGCTTGTCTGCTCCCATGTACATTTTAAGCGTGGCCTGACAGGAGTGCACAGAACAATGGGAAAAAAGATTATTTTCAGAAATCTGTCTCTAGAAACATGAATTTTATACATTTTTATCTATTTTTAAATTTTTATATATCTTATATAATAATTTTTCCAAGTGTTTCCTAACTCTTGGTCAAGACTATCACCTTAAGCTAAATATGAGGAGGCATTTATACCAAGCTTACATAAATACCCAACATATTGCCATGATTATATTACTATTACATCTTAACAGATGATTATAAGTTATTTTAACATGCCACATAAATCTTCTTAAAATACCAAAGGTTTCCTGCTGTCTTTCCTTTCTAACCCACCCTCGAAGGGAACATGAAGGCATCTGAGGAATGGGCTCACCTCAGTGTATTAACACTGAGCCTTCAGCTCTCCTATCCCAACCATTATCTCAAGCCTCAGTTTTCCTGGATTTCCTTTCTAGAGAGGTAAGCTGTGCAGCAGGCACAACACAACCTGATTGTATCAGGCTCTCTGCCACCCAAGTCTCAAAGCTGTTCTGCCTGCACACGTTCAGGACCATTGATCTTTGCAGCCACTCTCCTCGTTAGCTGGAAATCAAAGACTTTGCTAACGTAGACTTATTTTTTTTTAAAGCAGAAATTGGACTATTGCTGAGTGTAAACAGCTTGTTTGGTCTTTTTAGAGCAGCATGTGAAGAGCATCCAAAAATGGTAGCCTGTCCTTGTCCCACCTCCCCACGGAGGATTTGTGCCTGCTGAACCACAGCATGTGCTTCCCTTAGTACCAGCCTCCATTGCTGACCAACATCTACGCTATCGCCAGACAGGGGAAGGGAAGATAATGAGAGACAGATAATGATGAGGTGGAGTAGACAGGCATTAGACACAGAGTCAGGGAGAAAAGCACACAGTGAATATAAAGGGGTCTGCTATGCAGCAGCTCTCCTGATGCCTAATTAAAGGTTGATGTCTCATTGACATGCTGTCAGTGGTGGTCTCTGCAGTGACCACCTGCCAGTCCCCTGTAGCAAGAGCCTGGGCAGGACTGCAGCACCACACCTCATCCTTTGAGTTTAGGACTCCACTCAGGCTCAAAGGCTTCAGGGCTTGTGTTTTCAGTACACAAGGAAGTGAGAATTAAAACACCACACAGGCACACAATGACCTCGTCCTGCTCTATTCAAATCAATGCAACAAACTCCCATAACAGCAAAACTGAGCAGACTGTTGTCTATGAAGTGAAAACCCTGTGGTTCTCCATTTGTACCACCACAGTTTAAGCACTTGCTCCTCTCAGATGAGCTCATCCTCTCTGTATCTCTATCCAGTCCCACGGTGTTATTTAGGTTGTCCATTTGCAGGAGAAGCTGAGAAGAGCATCCCTTGCTTCAGCAATCAAAGGTGTCAAGTGCTGTCTCAAAACTAGGCAAGGCACTTGACCCCTATGGACAAGAGAAGACTTCCCAAAACCACCCTGACTAATGGTTATGAAGGTTTCTTTCAGCTCCCTGTCAAATGCATTAATGGTCATCTGTTCCCTACAGAGAGATGTTGTTGCCAGACTAAATTTCCCCCTTTGGATAGAGACCACACTTAGACAGATCTCATAACGGGAGATCACTGCCTTTTAGGAGCAGTGGGGGGATTTAATTATCCACAGATAGAGCAAATCCAAGTGACAAACTGAACATCAAGCAGAAACACACAAGCCCTGGAGACCAGTAAATAATATTTACACCTTTTTTAAAAGACTAGCAGCCACCTCCTGCACTAATAAGTGTGCCTGGCTCTGCAGGCAGAGCCACGAGCAGCTGATTTTTATTTATACCACCTCACAGAGCCAGCCCCAGCTGTTTGCTCTTGGCCACCCCAAAGCTATGCAGGTGAGCTGCTGTGTTAGAGCTGAGGTCCCCTTGGCAGAGGACAGAAGCTATTTTTAGCACTGTTTCTCTATTTTAGCAGTGCTCTAGGCCTTGATCAGCAGCCGAACAATTGGAAACGGGGATCACTGTTATCCTTGGTTTGGTGGTAAGGAGATAGATGTTCAGAGGTAAGAAAATTGGCCTTTCTGAGAGCTTCCAGGGCTGGCTTGAAGGGGTGTAAGGAGGTGCCTTCCCAGCTGTACCAAGCCTAGGGATCCGAGCTGGACTGGCAGCTAAAACCTCACTCTCCTTTGGGCAGCTCAGCCCCAGAACAGCAACCCTGTGCCAGCAGATGAAGCCAAGCTGGAAAGCTGTGAAACTGCTCAGCAGAAAACATGGCCAGCGTTGGCAAACCCCTTGGCCAGCAAGCTCTGTTGCAGTGGGATCTCCTGAATGCAGAAGGAGGAGCAGAACCTGGGCAGAAGAAAACCATGCCCATCATCTTCCACCAGCAATGCAGCCCATCACAGGTAGTCAATGAGTGAAAACCAGCTCCTACAAGCATCAGGAAACAAATGCAAAAAGGAAAGGGTTTCTTTGCATCATGCAGCATGTGTAGCTGGTTTGTTCCACTTGTGTGACACATCTAGATGAAGCACTACAGCCCTAGGACACAAGGGGTTATTAATTTCCATGTAACCAGGCATTCAGTTATGTGACTGCTACAACATACCCCCTCCTCTGACTCTGAGAAGAGCAGCAAGGGACGGGCAGCAGATGATCCGTACAATTGCCAGAGCCATTGCTGTGGCATTCACTACTGGATTACAGCTCTGAAGCAGTGGAATTTGTTCTATTCCAATAGGAGATCAATATGTAATTTAATTAAGATTTCAGGTTCTCTGTGCTGGCATTGCCTCCTTGCGAGTGTCGTACCAGGAGCTCCCTCTGGCTCTCTGCCCCATTTGGTCATGTCGCTGCATTTACAGTATGTTACAATGAGGACTCTTTTAAGAAGCCAAGAGGCCCATGGCTGTGCATGCTTCATGTGTCCATTTAATTACTGCTTTCCTTCTTTCTTCTTCTCAATTAACCAAGAAGGTCTTGGTCTAATGGCCTGAGCAATGAAGCAAGAGCCAAAAGCAGCTGCCATTAAGGGTTCTCAAAAACCACAGCCAGGATTTAGGAATAACTCCCGTGTGTTCACAGCTGTTTGACGTTGTGAGATGATGACTTTGAAGGCTGAAATTAAGCTACTTCCACACACACTCCAGAGCAGTAAACTGAATTTGCACATGTGGTACAGCTTCAGAGCCTCCCGAATGCAGACATGTTGTGTTCTCCCATATCTACAGCTCCCCTGCCACACATGAACCAAAAGATGTGCCCAAATCTCTCTTGGGTTGAAGATCAGCTCTGTGGAAGACTCTAAGGACAGTACTACACACTATCTTTGAGCTCTGAATTCAAAAGAATAGAAAAAGAGACCCCACTGTTCCCTAAAGCAGCAGCTGCACCAGTTCCTCCTGCTTCCCTTTGGTTTACTGGGTGGGTGGGTTTGCCTCATCCTGTGATGCAGAGTGCCCGCAGTCGCTACCACAGCTCACTCTCCATGCCAGCAGGCCATATATTGGTGGCCAAAATAGTCCCTGGAGGGTAGTCTGGTCAGTGCTGCACCTGCAGCTCCCAGGGTAGGTGCAGCAGCTCTAGAGTTTGTACCAGGCACCCCTCACATGTCACTTTGTCCACCTGGAAGGGCCCAAGAGCAAGTTTTAGGCATGATCTGCAAATGTCAGATTACCATACTGGTTACTGTACTCTCAGAACCCCTTGGTTCCCACAAAACATCTTCAGGCAGCCTTATGTCTTACCTCATTTCCTTTGATAGAGGAAACGGGAAAAGAAAGATCTAAGAAGTGCATTCCTCAGGATGCACAGGAGGTACAGCAAAGTCTTGGATAGTTTTATTTTCTCTACTGTGCACAGAATAAATGAGCATCTAGTCATCAGCAGAGGCCAGTTCTCAATGCATGGCTGGAATCCCTTAAAAAAATTGACTAAAACTGAGCCTTGCAATACTAATGGGTAAGATGTTCATCAGCTTCCCAAGTTTTCCTGTAAGAAAATTACACTTCTATCTACAGACAAACTACACTCAAGAGATGAGAGATTAAACCATTGAGAACTACTAAGAGCACAATAGCATTACCATAAATCCATGGGTCAAATCAGCAGCCACTCTAATCTCAGGGAAGAAAAACCTCATTTACTTCATGCAGCTCCTTGGATTCACAGAGATGAACACATCTCTTACAAGAGGGATTAGAGAGGGATAAACCTGCATCTCTCTCCAGCAGAAAGATAAACAGCACTGCGGTGTTCTCAGAATGAGCACTGCACCTTAATATGTTGTGCCTGAAACCCAGCCCCTGCAGCACAGAAAGAGGGACTTCTGTGAGATTTCCCTGTTGCAAATCGCTTTCCTTCCTGGGAAAGAAGAAAAAAGCACCGTAAAAATGCTACCATAGGTGAAAATATATGTCAGATGACTAGGAGTAAGACTCAGGTCTGCCAGAGCCAGTTTAAGCTCTGCTCTAGCTGCTGCTTTGATGAATAGTGAGTTGGCTTCACTGTAATGGGGCACGCAGGTCCAGGGTGGGGTCCCACAGGAGATGCAGAGCATCATCCACCCAGTGCCTTCAGGAGGCCACACTTCCTTCTCAGAAGATTGAATACTTTAAGCAAGAAGATTGAACACTTTACACACCCACTCAAGTGTGTTATAGTGCTGGCCATCCACCACCTGCTTAAATAAGAGCGACCTGTTTTCTGGGGAAACTTCAAACAGATGTTTTTGGTCTCAGATGACTTTGTTTAAATTAAAGGTAGTAACTAGAGTAACATGTCAGTGGCCAAAGGGCCACTGAAATAGCACCTTCAGGAGCCATTGTGAAGAAAGGAGAACATATGTTGTAGACCAGGGCTCCTACAACTATGGTGACCCAAATTGGACCAAAGAAGGCCACGCTACCAGAACTACCCAGGTAGCTGCTTCCAGCTGCTGAAGCCACTCTTGCAGGCTCGAGCTTTTGGGCCAGATTGGAGAAGCCCAGAGCTGCCTGCCAGCCAAGTCTTGCTATGCAATTTGTTCCAGTTGTTTGGTTTTGCAGTGCTCAGGGTACCATCACAGCAACCAACATAAAATTAAGTAACCGTGCTGGCATCTCCTGTGCTTACTGTATGGAGGGAGGTGGAATTGGGTGCTCGGTTCCTGGTTGAAGACAGAGTAATGAGATACCTACTGCAACCCCTGTCCCAAACCCTCTCACACCCTTGCTGATGTGTACAACATCTAGCACCCTGGAAGACCAGCATCACTCGTGGCAAAGCTGCAAAGCCATCAAGGTTGGGACTTGAGTGCAAATGGTACCTTCAGCAGGTTCATGCACAGCTGGTAGGTTGGGAAGCTGGTTTGGTTTTGTTGTAAACCCAGGAGCTGCTTTGAGTTTTAGTGTGGACACACATCCACAGAAAGAGGGAGCATCTCACACAGCTCATGTGCACCTCCTTGTGTTCCCACACCTAGATCAGCAGCCTTTTGCACTTTAATAGACATCCTTCTATACAGCACACGGGCATAGAGCAAGCAGGGGTTTTATTTTTTCTACTGTCACTGATCACTATTAATGTGCAAATGAATTATTACACTGCATCCCAGTGTCCCTGAATTGAATGACAAATGCCACAGCAGAATAATGAGAGATGAACTCCTGCAAACAGAAAGCAAGCATGAACTTGAAAAAAAATCTATTACTGTCATACTGTCAAGGGTGAAAAGAGGAGCAGTGGATATAGAAACCTAAACTCTTATGCTGCCTTCCCAGGTCAGGGAAAAAAATAAAAAAACCCCAACTTTCTACAGCCAGGGCACCTGCACTAAAATCAGCATCAGAATCATCTCGCTGGCCGTTTTGGGGTTGAACATTGATATGAGGCTTGATTTTTATTTTTACCTTTTATTATTAGCATACCAAAGTGTAAAGAAACTACTACTATTTTGAGACCCTGAAAACCAAGACAGGGACATTTCAGCCAGCAACAACCTACAGCAGCAAGACATGAGGAAGAGTTACCGAAAATACCCAGGGAGAAGGGAATTGCTTCTAAAGGGCATTTCCAACGATCACCTGAAATCTGCAAGGCTTGTGCTATGGTAACACACCTTGTCTCCTTACAAGGCTTGGGACCACATCGTGATGACAGCTACATCTCTGATCCTTTGGAGAGTGTCTGTTGTTGAAGCCACAAGCCCTGGGGAGGAGATGCAGCATGTGGCCAGGTTTGCTGGACTCTCTCTAGGTCCCTACAGCACCAGCTTGGCTGCATCTGCGTAGGAACAGCAGGTCCCCAGGCAGCTCTGGCTGGGGCCAGGTGGGTGCAGAGAGATTTACAAGCTTGGACTGTCTGCTGTCAGAGGTGTCACAGTGATGTGACAACAGCCACACCAGGGGAACCAGTGGGCATGCTGAAAAGACCAACAATCTTTGGTCTAAAGCCCCCAATAGTGGATGTTTTCCTGAAGTTTTATACCATTTTTATGCAGAAAGATGCAGGATAGGAGAAGAAAAGATACTATTTCAACATCTCAATATGAAAACAATCCATATCCCTCAGGGTGTAACCCAGAAACTTCAGGCAGGCACAGACACCCCTCAGGAGTGCTCCCCAGGCTCCTGCCTCCCCCACTGTACAGTGCAGCAGTGGGTTGGAGATGGGACCAGGCTGCCAGTGTGATCTGCTACAGCTCTCCCTGCTCAGGCTAAAGCTCTGCTGTTTGCCATGGCAGTTAGGCCCATTGCTAGAGCCCACACCCACCTACATGGAAATGGTTGCCTCCTTTTAGGAAAAAAAAAAAAAAGAGCAAACTGAAGCCACTCCCCATGCAAGTGCATTGCCCTGACAAGCAATGACTTTCAGGATGCAGCAGGACCAGGTGGATCACCAAGGGAAACGTCCTCATAAGCACCGGCTATTTACTCCCAGCTTTTCCCTTGGCTCATGTTGAGCACAGCTGTTTTCAGCTTTCCAACTGTCCCTACAAGGACAGAACAATGATATCCTTATGGAAACTGCCACAAGCATCCAGCAGCCCAGCCCAGGTGCCAAGGCACACTGTTTTCCACATGAGTGAAAAAGCCAATACATTTTCTCACCTCTAGAAAAGTGCTACTCTCTCCAGCTGCTGGAGCAAACCCAACCTGCCAGCTGCTTTACCATGCTGTTTCCTTTAGCTACAGCCACTGCTGCTGGTTTGGGTGGCAGGGGACACTATGTCAGGAGGGCAAGCCTCAGCTGTCCCTAAGAACGATTAGAAATTGTCACTTCTCTCTTCAACAGCAGAGATTGCTCCCTCAACTTGACTGAGAAAGCAGCACATGCAGTGAACCATCTACCCCATCCCACCCCATGCAAAGGATAAAAAGCATAGCTGAAAGACATGCATACATAAAATGTGGCAATGTGAGGTGCTCCCTTATGTACAGGATCAGTGTAGACACCTGGGAGAAGTAGGGAAAGAAAAGGCAAGAGGCTGGGAAAGGCGGCTGCAGGGCTAGGAGAGGAATAGAATATCTGTTCTAACTGCAACTAATGACAGGACAAGAGGTAATAGCCTCAAGTTGCTCCAGGGGAGGTTTAGATTGGATATTAGGAAGAAGTTCTTTACTGAAAGAGTGGTCAGGCATTGGAACAGGCTGCCTAGTGAGGTGGTGGAGTCACCATCCCGGGGGTGTTCAAAAAACTAGTAGATGTGGCACTTCAAGACATGGTCTAGAGTCAGGGAGATGCTGGACAAAGGCTGGACTGGGTGATCCTAGAGGTCTTTTCCAACCTAAATGATTCTATGATTCTGATAAAGAACTGCAAACAAGGCATTTCCAGCACAGGCAGCACCAAGAGGCAAGGCTTGCAGCCTTCTCACTGAGATGACACCTCTCCCACTGCCTGTTAATACTTCAGGCTCCTACAGCCACTTGTTTTCCTTGTTCCCAGGTCAGCAAGATGTAAAGTACTGAATGCATGACCTCACACTACTTGGGATGCAGGACAGGAACTGCCCTTCCTTGTTTTTTCACATAGATCTGTCACACTGCAGAACAGTAAGGCCAATTGTCATGCTGTTTTGTAGCCATGTGTTTTGTAGAAATGTGTCAGCCTATGTACTGGTCATATATTTGAAAACTCATTAAATGCCATGAAAATCAGTTTAAACTGTCATCCCAACCTTGCACCAAATCAGATGAAACTGCTCACACAAACTCTGACCTCAGCTGAGCTGCAAAGGCAACATCTTCCCCAGCAGTGCTCTTGCACAGGCTTCCCTAAAGGGGGCTGTGGATGCTCCATCCCTGGAGGTGTTCAAGGCAAGACTGGATGGGGCCTTGAGCAACCTGGGCTAGTGGGAGGTGTTTCTGCCTTGGCAGGGGGGTTGGAACTAGATGATCTTTGAGGTCCCTTCCAACCCAAACCATTCTATGATTCTAAGAAACCTGGAAAAATTAGACCACAAGCACTCCCAGTCACTTACAGAGTTGTTAGCTACCTGGAATGGCTACATCCACTAAGAGCTAGCACAAAGTCCTTATGATGAACAAAATCCAGACCAGCAACAGGCCTGCTTCGCAGGAGCAGGTATCTAAAGTTCTCTCAGAGGCTTGAAAATCTCCTCAAGCCAACTTCAGTGCATCTACCAGCAGGCAAGAACTCATCTCAAGTCATGTTCCTGCCATTTCTGATTCCAAAACTACCTCAACTTCAGTGGAGGAAACAGCACAGAGCCACTTATTGACTCCATTATTATTTGGGATGAATTTGCACAGCTGCAAGTAGGAATAGGCAGAGCCAAGCCCCAGAGCTGGCAGGCTGCCTTCCCTAGATTTGTGAGCTTGATCCCAGAGCTCGAGCCCTAACTGGAGCCTGCTGACCACCAAGCACCTCACCTGCTTTTGACCACAACTCAAGAGGTAAATAGCATTTTCTCATCAGGTTGGCTACCAGATGCACCTGCACACAAATAGGTTGAACTCCTGATTACTAAGAGGTGAGTGGTAGAAGTGATAAAAGGAAAATTTGACCACAGGAAAAAGTGATCAGTGTTTGATCACGTCTTTTCTTTTACTCCACCTAAAGCAGTTTTCTTCATAAAGAGCTTTCTAGATGAACAGTGAGGGCACAGGCTGAAGAGACCCCCCCCCCCTGCAGCAAGCATTCAGCACCAATCTTTCTCAAGGGAATGTGCAAAGAGAAACTTGTGTCTTTATTCAAGGCTGACAGTAAGTGGCCTCACTCCTCCTCATTAGCTACATTATGTTGTTTTGAAGCTTTGATAATCTTTGCATCCCTGGCACAGCTCTGTAATAACCAGACAAGCTCTGGAATTGTTCCCGTCTCATAGGTACATTTCTGAACGAGAAGCTAAATTGGAACTAGCAGAAATAGCCATCCTCCCACTCACATGAAATCACACTACCTGTAACCCAGTTTGCAAGCAGCACTGACATATGGAGACCAGGCTCTGCCTGATCCTCTCTTGCTCGTATCCAGCAGCAGCAGTATAATCATGGTGGGGGGAAGCATAATGTGGAACAGAAAATAGTTGAGAAGATGAGTATTAAAATCCCATTAACTTGTGAGCACTGGAGGGCATGAGAAAAACCGAATCCTTTCAGCTGCTGATACATAACTCCCTTTCTGAAGCATAGAGGTGCTGCTAGGAGCTGGTTCAGTCAGGGTACCCCATCACTCCTGAGCAATGCACACAACAAGCATGGCTTTCACCCTCGGAGATGGGCAGATCTGCTTACACAGGAGCAGCTCTATCAGCCTCCAACTGCAACACAAAAATAAGGACACTTAAAGAATAAAAACGAGCGGCACAAAATAAAACTAGGAATCAGGTTCAAAGCCAAGAAGAAGTGGTTGCTCTTGCAGCTGCAGCTCAGTGAGGTTAAGAATGAATGCTGTAGACACTGAAAGTTCACATAGGGTCAAGGGGAAAATAGAAGTTCCTGGAAGAAAAAACCACAGATGGTTTTATGGCTGTTCCAAGAGTCAGGGACAGGAGACCGAGCAAGGAGCATCTCTGATCAGATCTCAGGTATCTCAGCATATGTAGGAAGAGGCTGTAAGCATCAGCCATCCCAGACCCTCACAAGAACTGAACGTTTCTAGCAACAGTTAAAGCAGTTTGATCCAAAACAAATTGCGTGTCGTCGCAGTATTTGGTCCTCTTAATTGATTCTCATTGTCCATTTCATGTACAATTCCATATTTTTTGATAGCTTGTGCTCGAACCAATTGAATTTGCAAAACCAGCTATATTTTTCATTACTTCAGGTAACAGATTTTTCCACTCACACACTTGTCCAGACACAGCTACTGAATACGTGCATCAACAATGCTGTTTGCAAATGCAAGCCTGTTTTTATTTTTATAAGGAGAATGCATTCTAATTTAAAGACCAAAAAAGTGTTATGCAGATCCAAAACCCCTCAAACAAGCCTTTACTTTCTTCTGTTGAGAATCATAGAATGATTTGAGTTGGAAGGGACCTCAAAGATCATCCAGTCCCAACCCCACAGCAGAGACACTTCCCACCAGACTAGATTGCTCAGTGTCTCATCCAATCTGGCCTTGAACACCTCCAGGGATGTGTACTAGCATATCTAGTATGTCCGAGTTCTAACTAGAAACAAAGCTTTTCCAACAGCAAGTTGAACAACACAGTTCTTTTCTGACTATTGTTGGAACATTTAAATGCAGACCACTGCAACACAATCTCTGACACAGAGCTACAGCATGGCTGTAACAGCAGCACTGCTGTCCCCAGCACACACTCACCGGTGCCATCTCTGAACACTGCAAGAGTCTGTGTGGCATCCTCAGCATGATTTTATTCCTATCATCTCAGGCAATAAACATCTCTTCCAATTAATCTTTCAACACTGATGGTTTTAAATATAGGCAACATGTTCTTGAGCTACAATTTAAAATGCTAAATTTCAAGAATACAAACTTGTCCCTTGATGCTTTTAACCTGTCTCAGCACCAGAAGTACATGAGATATTCTTTCTTTGTAGACAGACCTCACAACTCATGACAAACCCAGAAGTTCCAGTTAACATGTAACTTCATCCCAGCCTCTGCCTACATTACAAAACCACCAAAATAATGCAGGAGTTACCCCCACACAGGCACGAAGAGCAGGTCCATAGTACAGCTGACTTGAGCATTACCATCTAGACAGCAAACAAAAAATATCTTGTGCCCACAACACCACCCCTCACAAGCTCCACAGAGGTACACATGCAGAAATGTTATGACAAATCACTTTGATCAGATGGTTCTTTTTCTAATGGAGAGCTAGTATAGCATTACTAAAACTTAGCTGAATTAAGGTAATTGCATCATACAAAAAAGAATCACGGTATAGGACAAATTGTGTATGCACTGTTACTTTTTGAGGCTGTGGTAGTTGCCTCCCATCTCAATTGTTACACTTGCTAGCACACTTTTCTGGTAAAATATTACGTGTTTCGTTTGTACAGTCAATAATTCTCTCAATACTGAAAAAGCATTTTATTGAAAACTTCTAAAAATACACGACAACTACAACTAAAGCAAGGATCTGGCACAGAACGTGCTCAGAATTTTTTCAAAAATAATTACAATCCAAGAAAAAAATGCCTACATAAATCAGTACAAGTATCATAAAGTATAAAAGCTACAAAACAACATGGTAGTTCTTGCAATGCAAATAAGAGCTGTATCCTGTTCTCACACCTTCATGATGTAACTTTTGTTCGGGAAATTATTTCATTTACAAAATTGTTCTTCTTCGCCAACACATCATTTCTCAGCTGTTTCAGCTTGATTTTGATGTCTTCTTCTGACATATCTGTCAAGGGCAATGCTTTCACTTGACAAAGAAAATCCTGAATTATCTTTTCACCTTCCTGAAACAGAGGGAGGAGAAGGAAAAGAAAACAGAAAGGATGTTTAGATTGCAAGTAGGAATTTTCCAAATTCCCCAAAGATACAAAGTATGATTCATCACCAGAAACTTTTTGCAGGCAAAAACCATGGTTATATTTACACTTGCTATCAATGTTCTCAATACCAGAACAATCCATTTATACTGGTACCAGGAGTTCTTTCCCCTTTCAATCCATGAGCAAAAAGCATCAATTGATCAGCAGAAATACAATATTTATCATTGAGAGCTCATATATATGTTCCACACCTAATTCCAGTGTGCACCCACATTAAGTGAGGATTGCTAGCAATAATTGCATTAGTCTGGCCATATTACCCAAACTAGTTTCTTTTTGGAGGAACTGTAAATCCAAATCAGTTTCGATATGCAAAAGGAAAGAACAAATTGTAACCAAGCAACCGGAGAGTGGCCGTCACCAAGGAGAACAGATGATAATTAAGCTTTATGCATATGCTTTTATACAAACAGGCAAAGTGGAACTTCTAAACAAACTGAACTGAATAGCAAGAACAAACATTTCAATGAAGAGTATTCAAGATCCCTGTATTAGAAACAATTTGTCCCGGAATACAGGAATTTGTCTAGTCCTCTGCATTTTGCATTTTACAACTCTACTACAAAGTTTTCTTAGTTTTATCATTTAAGACTAATGCAGTATGCTTTCAGTGCAGAAGTCTCCAAAGGACTTGGAAATGTAATAGCATGCTTTTACCTCTAAACATGATGTTAGTGAAGGCAGACAAATTGCCTGGGCGAGACATCTAAAACTACGTCATTCTATTGCCTAGAGATTTAGGAAATACTGAATTATCCAAAAATAAAGTGTTTGCCATGTCAATTTACACCGACTTAAGACCACATAGCCAGATCCAACTAATCTGAAAAATACTTCAAACTGGCAAAGAAAAGGTAGTAGGGGAGCAACCGAGGTAGTTGGAGGGGGAACCTCCTGGCATCAAAAGGTAGGACAAACCAGAGATCGTTCATCCACATCAGATCCACCTACTGAGCCAGGAACAAATGCAGTAGACCTCTGAAACTGAAAATAAAGTAACAGGTAACAAACTCTGTTTAGACCAAAGGCTTTTTAAATGTAGAAAGTGCTTTGGCTATGGACTAACACTTCAAGGCTTCCATATACTGGAAGACAAGATCTATAGGAGGAGATAAATGAGTTACAAGGCTGCAAAGTTTCAGCCCAACTGCTGGGACACAGAACTGAGACCTGTAATCAGATTTATAAGCATGCAGCAAGGAGGACCTGACCATTGGCAAAAAACAACGCAAGTCACAAGGCAGCACGTAGATTTCCTAGGAGGCTGCAATAGATGTCACTGTAAGGATTCTTAATTCAGCAACAAGACGACACAGGCTATTCTGAAACAACTTCCTGCAAGCTATTGTTTTCCTTTGCATTACCTGCTAATGAAGCTTCTTTTAAGTGAGGGGAGAAGAGAAAAAAACAGTTCACTCAAATGGCTTTACACAACTGTATAATACAACGTAAACATGATCAGATTTATGCTGGGATGTGGGTTTCCTCAGCTAGTGCTTGAAGTCCATGCAAAGCCAAGAGCATTTTACTTCTCAGTTGAGTAGAGAGAACCAAGTTAAAATTCCTATGTGTGAAATGGGAAGAATGTTAAGACATTTGTAAATCAGATATTCCAAATTGCCACATCCTTCAACATGATCAGCTTGTACCATCAGCACCAACACACCTCACATGAAAGTGCCCAAAAGAGGAAGCTGTGTACTAGCTTTTCTCTGACAGGCACAGATCTGAACATACTCATGTTGAGCTTCAAGAAATCAGCACTAATGAGTCCTCAAATGAGGGGGAGCAAAACCAGGTGCAAACCCACCTGAAAAGCCAATAATAATCTAATCTAAACAACAACTAAAACAAAGGCTATAACTGAAGTCCCAAGAAACTCTGCATACAAACTAAGTAGCCAACAAATGCAACGAACAAAATTCTGCTTTGGTTCACAGCATAAAGAAACCAACCCCACAGTAGAGCTAGATACACGGTTCCTTGACTCCAGTTTTATGCCAATCATAGTAACTGCTGACCACTACTCTTTAAAAAAAAAAAAGTAGTTTAATTCTCACAACTGTTCTTAGTGAAATGTTAACTTGAATGTTAAATGTTAACCTGAAATTATTCTAAACCAAAACCCACTATCCTTGAACTATCTCTTCGACTCCTATTGAACTTCTTAGCTAAAACATTTTGTTATGGAAAACTGAGACTATATTTAATTATCCTCAAGCTTTGAGGTAATTTGAATCCCTATATTATTTTGCTTGGGCTATTCCAGCTAAATAAATTTTTTAAAGAATTCCTGATAGCAAACCTCTCTTTCTGTGTGAGATTTCTTGGCTGGTGGTTCTCCTTCAGATTCCTTGGACTTGCCAATGTTTTGAAACTCCTCCAGCTCCAGTGCTTTCTCTCTTGCATTTTCTATCACATGTTTTGGGAAAGCTGCCAACTCTGCTACATGTATTCCAAAACTCTGGTCACAAACACCTGGATGTAGAGAAAAAGAAAATAAAGAATTCTCAAGAGCTAATATAGCTACACAGAGATTCTATGAACAAATTTGTAATAGTTCTCTCTTTTGAAGAGTTAAGTGTGTGACAACCTTTGGTTCTCCCAACATTTTCTGACTTACCTTTTGGACTACACACAGTAACACAGACTAAAGAATATGCTCTTATTTAATTAAGCTCTCTAACAGCAGTAATTGCAGAGCTCCAAAAGTGCTTCAGTAAGAAAGGGAAAAACTCTTCAGGCAGAAGGAATTTCCCTCTAGTACTTGAATGAAATTGAATAATGGTTTTAAAGTACTTCAGCAGTCTGTAGAATATAGTAATCTGCATAATATTTAATATATATCTCTCACATTTTTAATATTTATATAAATACATGTGTGTATAAAAATATTTTTAAAGTTGCATTCTCAACCCTCCTCCTCCTCCTTTGCACCAGTACCACATAACTCCTCAGTCTCCACAAATTGTCTTTATTTATATCAAAACCTTTCAACTTTACACTTACTTCAATTAATATACTGCTTATAACATTTGGTTGAGAAAGAAAAGTTCTCATAATTGCTCAATATAGGTCAATTATATACTTACATGAAATAATTTTCACTTCAATATCAAAAGCCCTCTGATGCACTCTGCCAACTTCACTCATTTTTATTATCATAATTCCAATTGGCCATCCACAAATATTACTAAACCCTTTTAATTTTGGTCTCCAGCAAGGAGTTATGAATAAATTAATTATACATGTAAAATTATATTTAACTAATCATCTACTAAATACTGGGTAACTGAAGAATAGGTAAAGGAAAACTGAGCATTTAGATTTTTTTGTTTTATTAACCTTGTAATCTCTCAGGTTTCTTAAGCAGAAATTAGTCTTCTTGACTTTATATTAAAAACGCACACCTCCTCAAACACAAAGCTAACTCGGGTCTCTGCTCAGAGAATCCTGAGCAGAGGCCTGGAGAATTGTACTTGCCATGTCTCTTCTTCCAGTGATTTCATCTCACTCTTGAAGTATGAAGATAAGGATGAAAATACTGTATAAAAGTTCCTTATCACACATTTCAGATTCAGTTGCACATTTCAGATGACATGCAACCTGTTATTTGCTTCAAAACACAGCTGTATCTGAGCTGCCTGTACTTACATCCTTACTTGAACAACATAAGTCTTCCAAAAAGGGAAGAGCACAACACTAAACACAAAAAATTACAAGACAGACATCCAATTTGAGACCAGGTATTTTAAGATGAAGATTTCATAATGCTGCATTTCATCTGACAGAGGTTTAAGCAGATAGATACAAACTATTGTGCCTCTATGCTCAACTGGACTTCCAAGAAAATGGAGCAAATGAAAAGACACTGTGTGTATAAAGGAAAGACACATATGACTGAAAAATGGCAACATTGACTGAAGAAAAATATAAAACCAGGCTTCTAGAGTTTTCACAGGATCAGAATAGGTGAGTTAATACAGGTTAAAAGAAAAAAAAAAGGGGTGGTCGTTGAAGAATTCACTCAACTATCTGGGAAATATCAGGGTTTTTTATTGTAAGAGTTGCTATTCCAAAGGATTTAGGAGGTAGAAGAAGGATTTAGTTTTAGTGTATATTACTTCCCTCTTCAGCCTAAGTACTCAAAATAAGGCACTTGAATAAAGATGGCTCGTTTCAAGATGCTGTACACCGACAGCTCTCGCTGCACTGAAAACACTCATAGTTTCAATGTGTGCTTGCAGCAATTTATGACTATACTTCTCTTCAGTCTCGATGCCACTCCAAGTCATATTTCAAGCATTGATTCGAGCAAGGCATTCAGAGGACTCTGAATCTTCACGTCGTGGCAAGAGTTAAACATGTGCTGGAGAAGATGGGAAACTGCAAACTACAAAAGAACCACTGACACTGCCTCTCTGCTGGAACAGGCTGGGTACCAGGGCCACAGCACTTCGGACTAATCGTCAGAAGCAAAGCCTGGGCACTGCCTAGGAACAGTGCATGAACAGAGAGGAGAAGACAGACCATTTCTATAGAAAGATCTTGAAAGCCAAGGATATAGAGTTAAAAGAAACAAGACTGCAGCATCTGGAGAGATTCTAACCAGATTTTTCCTGATGTCCAGTCTAAACCTGCCTGGTGAAACTGGAGGCTGTTTCCTCTCATCCTATCACTCATTCAGTAAAGCCTTTGACAAGGTCTCCCACAGCATCCTCA
>VYZX01004773.1:228924-279922 GCA_013401335.1 Brachypteracias leptosomus | reverse complement strand
TCTCCTTCTCTGGAGATATTCAAAACCCGTCTGGACGCGTTCCTGTGTAACCTCATCTAGGTGATCCTGCTCCGGCAGGGGGATTGGACTAGATGGTCTTTTGAGGTCCCTTCCAATCCCTGACATTCTGTGATTCTGTGATTAGTACCATCATAGGAGTAAAACTAGCAAGATACCACTTGAGTGAGGCTCAGATCAAGATATAGTAAAAACACATTTACCAATTATCTAAAGACACTTAGTATGGCGATAGGCTGTGAGATTATAAAAATTATTCAATTTTACTATTATGCTTCTAAAGATAAGTGGATGGCATACTAGATTCATTTCAGGACAATGTATGCCAGAGGAATGAACTGAAAAGTCCTGAAAAGTCCTAAACTGACTAAAGAAATCAGGAAATACTGGAGAGAGTTCCAGGACAACACATACTGAATATGCACTGATTGTGAAAAGCACAGGTATTAGGAACTAGGCAAGCAAAAGCAAGTGATTGATGTTGTGTCAACGTGACAAAACAGCTTTTAAAATGAGGAATGAAACTTAGCAATTGTTACCTGTAAGATTAAATTCTAAACAAAAAAAGATATAAGTGAACATCAGTCTCCAGGACTGGAGATATGAGACAAGGATGGATGATACTTAGTAAAAAGGTAACAGCCTAACTCCTCAAACAGTTATTCTTTATTTGAGACAAAAACCACTCCACAAGGTAAGTTGTTGATCAGACCCAGTATAGCTACAGTGCTCTATAGTAACCATGTTCTATCCACCTGAGTGTCATCTAACTCATTCTTTCATTGTGGAACTTGGAAACAGGAAAAATGAGAGGTATTTTTAAGTGAAAATATAAGCGTAACAGTACTCTGCCCACATTTTAGATCAAATCTTAGTCCAGAGGTTGGCAACCTGACTGAAATGCTCTTATGGGAACAAGAAAATCACGCTAGAGTTTACAACTCAATTAGAAAGTCATAAATGATGACACTGTGTAAGCTACAGTTACACAGCCCTGCTTTATATAGCATAAATACAGGCTCATGTTAAAGGAAGCAGGAACAAATGATTTGGGATATAGAGAAGCAGGAGGAACCACTTACTGCAGTTAACAGATGAAATTTATGCCCAATTAAAAGTTGTCTAATTTAATACCAAAAGGAATATCTGGATCCACTACAGGATTTTCATTAAATACTTATTTTACACTAACAAAACAGGCTACTTGTTGTTTTACTATGATGCCATTTGCTAAAAACTAAACATATGATTCTTCCTGTATCAAACTACTGCATAAACTAGCCAACATTTAACTTCAATGACTAAGCCTTATTACAATGAAACAGACATTATTAAAAACTCTCAGCACACAAAAGTTAAACTCTTCTTTTAAAAGAAATGAGTGGCAGGAGTATAAATCTTTTCTATCAGCAAGTTAAAATGGCTGATCTAGGAAAACAGAAAATAAATTTTTGGAACCCTTCTCTCTGCTCTTTAAAAAACAAAAAGGGACCAACCTCAAAAGCATTGACCTGAGTGATAGAAATAACCTGCAGGTCTTAACAAATAATCATCAACAGCATCACCAACTGTGTTCACACATGGACAGAGGTCCTGCCATACACACTCTCTAGAGACAGAGAAGAAGGACATGTCAATTATAAAACCTAAGCCTTGAGTATGACATGAAATTTTCCTAATGTTTCTTCCATTAAAATTTTCTCCTCTCTCAGGGCAAAATAAAATTTACCCTGTTCACCGTTTACACAGTCTTACCTTCTTTGACACGATAAAGCATTGTCAGCGTGTCATCACTGGTGAGAGCAGTAACATGTAGGTTATTTACTGTTGGCACTTGGTCAGCGAGTGCTGTCAGTTCATGGAAGTGTGTAGCAAACATGCAGAAAGCACAGATTTTGCTAGCAATGTATTCTGAAATAGCCCATGCTAAACCAAAGCCATCGTAGGTAGAAGTTCCTCTTCCCAGCTCATCAATGATTATCAGGGAGTTCTCAGATGCTGTCCTAAAAAAACAAGAGTATTTTATAACTTTTGAGAGCAGCATGAGCTCTGGATATTGGAGTAGCACAAGTTATATTGCAAAAGCATAGCATGAAAGAGACAAAAGACCTTTCCTATTTAAATAACAACAAAGAAAGTGCATACAGCATCACACAGATGGTTTGTCTCCTTTAGACTTTGGCCTCATGGTAGCAGGCCTGTATGACCACTGAAATACACAGATGGCTACCACAAGAACTTGGATGCATTGAAGATTTCCTTTTATGCAGGATCTCAAGTCCTTTTTAGCAAGTTCCTATGTTAGAACACCTCCTTCCCATCAACTCCAACCAAGAAAATCAAACAAGCACAGGGACTCACCTAAGGATTGAAGCAGTTTCCAACATTTCAGCCATGAAAGTAGACACTCCTTTCAGCTGGCTGTCTCCAGCTCCCACCCGAGCCAGGATACAATCCACAATGGTTACTTCTGCAGAGTCGCATGGTACAAAACACCCAATTTGGGCCATGAGAACAATCACCCCTGTCTGTCGGATGTAGGTTGATTTTCCCCCCATGTTAGGGCCTAAAGAAGATATTTTGGAAATTAATTAATTTTAAAAAAATCTTTCACAATTCAACAGTTCTTTTCAAAGGAAAACATATTCTAAATTAAAGCAAAGAATGTTTAAAATTATTACTCTCTTGCCAAGAAAGAGTAGCAGACTTGTCTAACAGGTACAACCTGTAGCTTCACTACTACTAAGGCTTGTTTGTGTGTCTTACTGAATGGTGCTTTTTCAAAAGAAAGGTGATCAGAGAGCATTAGGGGCCCTCATAACTTTTGGGACTTCTTGGAAGTCTAAACAGTCATCTAAAACACATGTCCATAACTAAAACTAATAAGCTTTGAAAGTCATCAGTATTGCTGCTTAAGAATGAAAATAATATGCTTCTACCTCAAAAAACAATTACAATTTGTCTGTAAAAATTAAATAGCATAGTTCAGACTATGTACAAGCTAATGGGTGATTTAAATGACAATCTAAAGGGATTCTGAAACAGCAAAACCAGATATTAGTAAGTTCATTTTAACTGAAGTATAAATGAAATAAAAAGTATTTTCCAGAAAACTGATCATTAAACCCAGTTTTATGTTTTTGCTACTCAGAATATATGTCAAGGACATCTGGATGGAAATTAAAATTCAATTAAATCTATAAACACTAAAAATGTTTTCCTGTGTAGTAAAATTACCTTAATTACAGTAGAGAATGGGGGGCGGGGGAAGGGTACAGTCGTTGAAACATGTTTTGCATTTAAACTTGACTTTAATACTAAACAAAGAAAACGTTAACAAAGAGACTGCTTAAAATCTTGCCTGCAGAACACGCCTGCATGGCTACAGTACATCTAGTACATCTAGTGGAATTTTCCAAACCACTTAAGCAGGTTCAGGTTCTCCAGCTCCTGAGGCTGCCTGTCTTGTGTAGTTACATTAACCAAAACAAAGAGTACACACATGCAGGAAGGACAAACTTCTTATTTCCTCCTGTCCCAGTAGCCCCTCTCTTCTTCCCAAATGGCAATTTCTAAATTAGTGATCACCTTCTCCAAACAGTGCACTATGACTACAATCATAACAACAAATTCCATGACTAGTTTGGAAGATGAGAAATGTCTGATATGCACATAAATATTTAAAACATCCACTATCAAATGAAGTAAGTCAAAAGAACATTGTGGACACTTTCTTTTTTTAATGTAATGAACAACAACAGCTTACAAATACCCTCCCTTCTTTTCCAGAGCTAAATCTTATCCCTCAAACAGAAAGATGAGTAACTTGCTAACTGCTCTCCCTCTGTTGATTAGAGAAATTGTTTTGACAGAGTTTTATTGGGCTGTTGGCTTGTCTGCTGTTTTAAAGACATCATTATTAGAAACAGTGGAGACATTTAAAAGATAAATAACAAATGAAAGAGAAAACATAAACATTTACCAGTAATAATGTGGAACATCTGCTTGCCCTTCTCAAATGTAACGTCATTGGGTATGAAGGCCACCTCATCTTGCACTTCAATGCAAGGATGCCGGGCACCTTTCAGCACAATCCTTCCTTGTCCTTTTTCCAGAATGACAGGACGGACGTATGGCACTGGTGCTCCATTTGACACGTGAGCAAAGCTGACGATTGCATCTAATTGAGCTATCACATCATTCATGGTCTGTATTGGTTCTGCATAACCTGGTTTTTAATAGAGAGATACATAAATTCAACATGGTTAGAAATTTTTTTGTTCTTGTCAAAAAGGTAACTTAAAGTCTCTGCTGAGCTCATCAAATTAATTCACCTGCATTAAAAGTCAGTTTTGTTCAAGATAGCAGTCAACTTCTGTAAGAGTCTAAGGTGTAATCCTGAGGTTTCCATGCTTTGACTACAAAGAGGACTTCTTCAGACTAAGAACACCATGTTGATTGTTTTAACCCTAGACAATGAGAAGCAGCTTATCTTACTGAGGGAAGGTAAATGCTCACAATGGCAAGAGGTCTGGAAATCCAGTAAGTTTCCTTCCTCAATAATACACTGCATTTTGATGCCCACGCAAGCAAAGATAATAAAGACACAGCACTGACAATTCAGACACACCAACTGTTTACGTTTATGTGAATGATGGTAGGGAGAGGTCTGTAAGATACAGCACCTGTGATACCAGACAACTGGTCCAGATGACCCAGCATCCCCAGTACCAGTTTCCAAATTTTGGTGTTTGGCTTTTTTCAGTGAAAGGGATGAGGGACAGAAGTCTGGAGGGTAAACCATCTAACACATGCAAATGGGATGCATGTGTGAGAAGAGGTGAGCAGTGACCTGCAGAAAGAATCCTACCTGTACAAAGTTCACTTACTGTTCTAACCTCATCTCTTGAACTGGCTACGTACTTTGATTTAAGAATTACACACACAATCCAGTTATTTTTTGGTAACTTCTCTCCACCTGGGGAAGAAAACTGCTTTTTAAGTACACATATATCCTTGTAAGTCTATGACTGCAAATCACGAAAGCTTTAAGCTGCAGCAAAAGACTTTATTAAATATACTAGGTATCTACAGATGACATATTGAAACTAATCCCACCAGGTAATATCCAATTAGCTTTCCACATAAATACACAAACCTTAGTATGCTATACACCAAAAAACACCACTTGAAAATTACCAAGATACAAAACAACACTATCTAACAAGCTACTGATTTTATGATACACTGGAAAATTCCTTATCATGACAACAGATCAAAGCTTACAAAGATTTCCACCGTAACTTAATACACATTCAAATATATTAACACATCAGCTTTAAAAGTGGGGGTTTTAATCTTTAATACATTTACCCTTAGCTTAAAATTCATTAGAGCTTTCATTTTCCACTTGTCTTTTTCAAAGAACTAAGATTTGTTTTGCTGGAACTAGTACATTTGGGAGAGGCAATATTTATAGAACCCTCCATCCCAAATTTCCCCAATGTCTCTTCTTTTGGTGAAGGATAGTAAAGAATGCCCTGTAAGTAGGCAATCTTGGAGCAAAACATATGAAAATTAATTGGGAAAACAATAATTTTTTTAATTGTACCATGTAAGCAATGACTAATTTGATCTTATATTGCATACTAACGTTCTTTCTTCGCCATCCTTCATAGACCTCAGGTCCCACTCCCTCATTTTTCTGTTGTCTTTTACATCTTCTGCCTTCTATTTAAATCTGCTGTTCAGGTGGAGATGCCCAGAGTCAGGGAGGTAAGAAGGGGACAGATGTGGCCTTTATGGGCATTTTTTTGTTCCTTTTATGGGATTAGCATTTGTACACACCCCATCACTACACATTTGTAGCAATGCCAGGAAAGGGGCGGGCCAGAGAAGATGATATATTTCAAACTTTCAACAAAAGCAAAACCACATTTTTCACACTAATTCTTTGGGGAATGTTACAGTTGTTCTCTACAGAAGTACCTACAAAGTAACTGCAAGCCCTCCCAGCATTCCAGACTGTGATAAACATCATTGTTGACATATTCACCTGAAGCAATGTTAATGATTTCCTTAACAATTGCATCCTGAGCCTCTTCATACTCTTCTCTGTTCTTTATATATTCATCATTGACGGAGCTCAGTTTGCTGCGAACAAAACCACAATATTTAGAAGCTGTGATGTTGTCTTCACTGCTATAACACCAAACTTCTGTCCTCCTCATCTATGTATCAGTACCAGTTGTCCCCATCTGCTTTGACAGCAAGGCAAAGCAGAAGGACCACAAAGCAATTAATCTACAATTCAACTACACCAGGATATCAGTAAGATTAATTCCAAGTTAAAGATCAACCACAAGGGCCAAACTAGCAACTCTAGCATCTCTGAACACATCATACTTAAAAATCTTACAGTGTTTATTTGTTATAGACATGCTAAGTGACAAGGACTTGCTCTTAAAGCTGAATTTCCAGCCATTTTGCAATGAGATGTGGCATGTTATAGAACTGGCAGAGGAGAATTGCTGCTAAGCAACTGTGTAATTAGCCCAGAATCTTATTCCTACAACAGGCTTATCAAAGCTGAAGGCACTGACTTCTTCGATTCAGTAAAAACCTCAGTGAACTACTGTCATTAAGAACAGGTTCTAGTCTTCAAAATAAGGTAAGGTGAAGTCAAGAGAAACTTAAAAAAAAGTGTTTGTTCTTCTCAAGCTTGTCTCTGAACATGGAGCACAGTCTGCAGGACTGAATATGAAACACACTTAGGTAGTGCACCCACACTATAAGCACAAGTCAGCCTTGTGCTTCTAGTACCATCTACAGAAACAACTACAACTTAACTAAGCACAGAGAAGTCTTGTTTTAGTAGTAATCCATGGGCTTCTTTCCCAAAGGGAACGTAGCAGATACTTACAGTAGACTAAGTCTAAGTATCATCTTCTCAGTTACAGAAAAGCTTAACTTCATAGAACATTTTAAGCTGGAAGGGAACTTTTAGAGGTCATCTGATCCAACCTCCCTACACAAGTAGGAACATCTCTACCTAGGTCAGGTTGCTCAGAGCCCCATCAAACCTGACCTTGAATGATTCCAGGGGTGGGGCCTCCACCACCTCTCTGGGCAGCCTATTCCAGTGATCATCATTACATTTAGATTCATAACATATTTAGAAACAAAAAAATCTGTTGTAAATTTCAGGGATGTTTTGAAGAAATATCCTCTGAGTAAACGTTAAAACAAAATGCAATTAAGGTTTACACTTTGTTCATTTAAGTAAATTGGTGTGAAATACACCAACATATCGCTTGGCGTGAACCAATATGTTTGGCCTCCTTTTCAAAGCAAAGGATTTATTACTATGAAAGTGAGTGATTAACAGAAACAGTCACTATTAATAATAGCACTGGCTTGAAACCAACCTTGCCCCTGTAGGCAGTGTTCCTAATACATGTCTGTCAATTAAGATATCTCTCTCAAATTTTCTTCTCTGATGCTAACTCCAGCAGGAACTGTTATACATAAAGCAACAGCAGCACGGTTTGTCTGAAACAGACTGTACTATGTACTAATCTCTGCTATTTTTACCCTTCCATATGCAACAATGCAGGAACCTATTACAGCCTAGTTTTCTGCTGGACCTGCCACTGACAGACAAGGAGGCACTTGTGGAAGGTTGCTAACTGTGGCTGATTATTAGCAGCATTTCCTAGGGTTGATTCCGGGGCTGATACTATTTATGTCTTAACATCCTGAATGATGGGACTGAATGCACTCTAAGCAAGGCTGAGAGCAATATCACGTTAAGGGGAGCTGTCAGTACACTGGAGGACAGCATTGCCATACATNGCATTCCTGTGCAACTTGGTTTAGGTGATCTTGCTCCAGCGGGGGGATTGGACTAGATGATCTTTTGAGGTCGCTTCCAATGCCTAACATTCTGTGATTCTCTGATCTACAGACTCAAGAAAGGTGAACAAGAATTTCAACCCAGGTACGTGCAAATCCTGCACCTGGGATGAAATAACTTTGTGCAACAGTACAGACTGGAGTTCAAATGGCTATAGAAGAGCTACTCATAAAAGAGTTTGGGGACGCAGAGGACAACAAACTGAAGACAAGCCAGCAGTGTGCCCCTGAGGCAGAGAAGGGCAAGCCCATACTGGCTGCACTAGCAATAGTGTAGCTAGCATGTCGAAGGAGTGATTCTTCCCCTCTCTTCAGCACTCATGAGACAACACCTACAGTTCTGTCTCCAGTTTTTTGTCTTCCCAGTGTAAAGGAGATGTTAAGCTTAGAGCAGATGGCCACCACAAAGATTTGGAGCTGGAGCACATGGCATACAAAGGACAGGCTGAGAGAGATGCTTGCCCAGGCTTAGAAAATCTGCAGTAAGCCTGAAGAGAGGCACCAAACTCTCCTTGGGGTGCACAGCAAAAGAATGAGACACTAAAAACCCAGGCTTCTGCAAGGAAAAGTCTCATTAGATCTGAATAGGATCCTGTGCCTCATAGGGGTTTGGAGGACAGGTGCCTGGGCAAGGACCTCATTTCCAAGGTGGCTCTGCTTTGAGTGATGGATTAGACCAGTTAACCTCAAGAGATCACCTTCAGCCCAAGCTATTACCTGATCCTGCATATGCAACTTTCTACTTTCTTCACTCTGTGTAAAAATAATAAAGTACATAAAGAAAGAGATTTTATTATTGAAGTAGTCCCTGCTTCTTCTAAAATACTCTTGAAGGGCAAAAATTTCAACAAGTATAGACTTTTTGCTCGGCTGACCTGTGACAGAAATGCTGTCCAGACAAAAAGACCCCAAAACAGCATCAATGCAATTAGCCTGAATACTGAAATTTTAAAATAGCTTAACCTATAGAGCCACAGAATTGAAGTCCAATACACAGGACCAACAGAAATTACAGTGTGATTTGAAACATATAAAAGGTAATTACCAACAAAGCTGCTGCATGTCATATTTGGTGATAAACATAAATAGCTCTTTTCTATTGCAACTTGTGAAAGTGTCTGTGTAAACACTCACGGTGGATGCAATTATGCTACTAGCTGCAGCTAAAACAGAGAAATTAGCCCAAATCAAAGGACCAAAAATAGCTAACACTTGGCAAAGTAAATGGGGAATGCAGCTTTTAACAGAAACAGCAGAAATTGTATGACTACTCCTCCCTCATGCCAGTCTTGCTCAATCTCTCAATCTGTGAGCCAATTCAAAAGGTGAAAATCCAGCTATTCAAGGTATATAGAAAACAGTTTATCGGTATAATTATGACGGAACAATTTTGTTTCTTTCACAATGGGCTTGAAAAACTACCAAGATGATCTCATACCTGTTAGTAAACTTCACACCATTCTTTTGTGTATCAACTATTCCATATTTTGAATTGTTACGGAGAACTTTTTCCTCCTTGCAAGTTATTCGAAAGTGATGTCCAAACTGTGAATTTGTCTCCAATTTGATACTTTTGCCAGCTTCCAAACCTTTTAGATGAAAAGAAAGAAAAAAGAAAACTGCATTATTAAAAATCCTGCAGCCTGTGCTATTTCTGCTCACTAATCCCAAGTTTGTATGATGTGGCCTGTCTTTGATACACTATTCAGTACACTTGCTTTGGTTCTGTACAGGTATGAGAAATACCCAGACCTAAAAGTCTACAGATTCATTCTCTACCCTTACTTTGATATGCTCTCAAACTGCATGTTCACATCAGCTTCATGATTACTGTATTGCTACATATTCTCCAGAAGCGTGAAAAATGTTCATAGCACACTGCAAAGGCATCCTATATTCCTGCTGTAAGCACGGCACCTGTAGTCTTGTGATCCTTTTATTAACACATACTTCTGCCAGGGAGATTTCTCATTCCATCCCTACACGGCCTTATCTTTTCTTCTTTTCATCCAAGTATCTTGTTTACATTAAAAAAATCAAGACTAAAAAAATATGCAAGACCTTAAAGGTGTATCCTAAAATAACTACGGGGTTGTCAGTTTTCCTTCCCATATTTTCATTGAAGTTGCTCTTTGAATGTCAAATTCACCAGCTGCACATGAAATATTTTGCATAGGATAATCAATTATTTAAATGTCTCATTTGCTTACACATTACATTTTGCAAAGAACTTCAAAAGAAAACTTGCATGTCCTGAATGGACACTCAGAAGAACGCACAGTGGGGGGAAAAATAAGTTTCAATGCATGTCCTCAAAGGATGTAGAACAGAACTAGGCTTAGCCAAGAGTTAGATGAGTTACAGTTCTATAAGATGAATTCTGCACTGTCTTGCAATATATATGATAATTTCTGAAATATTCTGAAGTGCCATCCTTAAAAAAAAAAAGCCAAGAATTACTGTGACAATTAAAGTCACTCAAAACCAGTAATAAAATAATACAAACATCACTTAACTCCTCTGTACAAGTTTTCACCACTTGATGTCAAAACATTTTACAAAGGAGGTAAGAATCAAAGGCAGTTTCATACTCTACCCAGTTCTTTGGCTGCACTCTTTAAGAAGGACTGCATTTTTTCTTCCAGTTCATTCATCTTCTCTCTTAATTCTGTCAAATTAGGATCAAAAGAAGCCTTGACAAGAAACTCATGATTCTCCACCTAGGAAAAAATAACACAAAAAAATTCATATGAACATAGGTACTAAAGAAGGGAAAGAATTAAAAAAAAATATCACCTCCTTGATTCATTTCACTGTATCTGCTTAATCATTTATTCATTTTATTTATATATTTATATATGATTTTGTAATGTAATGCTGTTTGTGATAACTGGTGTCTGATCAACTACAAAACAAAAACACCTCGAACAAATGTTTTCTCAAATAATGTACTTTATATAAGCAAAACATATCAATTTAACAGACGCCTTTACTTTGAAATGGAGTCACCTGCACATTTATTTGCATTCAAGTAACAGAGGAGCAGGCAGAAAATAATGGGAAGTCCAAGGAAATTGAAGTAATCTGTATGCTAGTCTGGACTTATGCAACTTACCAGAGTATATAAGGATTGGGTGTTTCAAAACAATGAGTCCTTGGAAATAAAGTTTCCTAAACAGCAATTCCTGCCCAAAACACATTCAAAAGGTTACAGAAGAAGCCTACATAATATAACCAAAAATCCTACCCAACTTCAAGCTGGTTGAGTTGAAAAGCATATACATTTCCTTTCAAGCTAAACATTTTCAGAGGCACAGATGAGGCAAGTTCTATTTCATCCTTTTCCTCTCTCTGTCCCATGCTTCCACTGCCAGGTGTGTGTCTCTGATGACCTCACAAGTCTCAAGTTTAATTTACAAGCACAACTTCTAAATGCTAAATAAAAGAAACCCTATTTTTAATATACAAATTTTTACAATCAATAAAATATTACCACTGTTGTCTGACATTCAAACTAAGCACTGGCCTCTGTATTAGTAACATTTAAGCTAATTAAGTTAAAAAAAAAAACAACAAAAAAAACCCCAACACAACACTTTCATGAAGCTTTCCCTAACTGGGAATTATCTGCAAAGTTCTACACAAAGCAGGTGCGAATACTTTGCAAAACACACCAAAACAAGATGGTGGTTTACACACAATATCATTTTTTTACCCACAAGTATATGTTAGCAAAGAAAGAAAGAGATAAGGTATGTTCACAGTTCCTTTACTCCTTTCTAGACAATAGAAGTTATCACTCCAGAAAGTACTGAGCAACAGGAACCGTAACTGCAAGGATCACCACATACATCTTGTTTTACTAAGCACAAGAAGCACTTCAAATCTGCAGTGCATCAAAACAGTTGTAAAAGCATCAGACTGAAGGCTCCCGGGTTTTACAGCAACTTGGAACAAAGACCTGGGAGTGCAATCTGGAGATGAAAGCCACAGGGCTTTTACATTTTGATTTTGGAATCTGGGGACAAGTAAATTATCATATGAAGAAACTACATAGCATACTGTATATTCAAAAGACTGCTACTTAGATTTATCTCCTCCCAACAGATAATTTGATCTTCCACAGAAGTTGCATCACGGAAAACTGAAGTGTTAGTGCTTATTTTCTCTGTGCAATTACCAGCGCTGGAAAGCATTACACTCAGCCTGCTGTTTTGGTTCCAGTCATGTTGTATGCAAACACACAGCAGTGGCAAAATTCTCCAGTTGCTTAACCAGAGATGTGGACTCCACAAAATAATGGATTGCAAGATTTTAGAGGATCCACCTTGAAACTTGGAGGTGTTAAGAAAGGGATTTGAACAAATTCACTCCCTATTACATCCCTGTTAATAGGCCTGCTCCTCCCATTCCTTTAATTCTGCTATAAGAACAGCAATGAACATTTATGACAGAGTATACTGCAGAAAAAAACATTCCTGGTTTTGTAAGATCCATTCCTGGATCTGAAACACAAACTGGGATAGTTGGGATCCAAACGATATGGGTACTAGCCCTTGCCACAAGGGGCTTCATGAGAAAACCAAAGTTGACAGTCAAGCATAAAAATAATTTTGTTTCACAGCTTCAAAGAATTATTCGAAATGTGGAACAAACTGCAGAAATCCCGTAACCTCAGGAGAAGGAAGGTAACATTCCCAAGGACTCATAAAGGTCCGTCAGTCCCAGCAAGGCACCCAGTCTGGCTGTCAGTTCCAGCCTTCACCCAGGCTGCCACGTCAGAGAGGCTGACCAGAACTGAAGCCATGCCCTGAGCTTCCACCCTTCAGGGCCTCCTCACTGCAGGCAAGCTTTCATCTCACTGCAACCAAAGATCCATATGTAGCTATAGATCCATATGTGCAAAAACCCCCTATGTTACTGCCTCACCCATCACTCAGTCCAGCAGTCATAAGGATGGAGTTAATTTTCATGTGCCTGTCACTATAACTCTATTACGGTTCCAACAGACCCATGATGACAAATGAACTCAGAGGCTGCCAGTGTGCAAGATATAAATCCTAAACTGCTGTGAAGTTTCAGGACAGGAGCAATAAAGTAGAATTACTTCAGCTTCTATTTACATTAAGTCTGGGTTAGGGACTGCAGCAGTTCAAGAACCAGTTTGCAGCAGACCAGGCATGCCAACCCCAGGGTAAATGCCTGGTGGCTTTTCCAAGCCTTTAGAACGTTTAGTAATCTATACCCTATTACCTCAGCCTGAAAATCTGAATTTAAAAATGGGTAAGATCTGGGTTTGAAAACAGCTTCTAACATAACGCATTGCCCACCTCAAATGTTACAGGACAGCTCCTTCCTCATTCAGGCATCATGAAGCAACCCTTAGCAGGTGACAAACAGAACTGCTCCACCTGACCACACTTTCCAGGTGAAAGTCAAGTGTGATCAAGTGCATAGGGATCAAATACATAGAAACCATAAAATTAAACTGAAAGTTCAGATAAACTGCTAAGGAAGCAAAATGATTATGGTTTCCTAAAAACACTGAAAACTTGTGTTAGTAATTAAATATATAAAAACACCAGGCATCCACAAACTACATTACCCTCTAATCTCAATGTTCCTCTCAAGTTGTGCTCCTCCTCCAGCAGTATCTCAGATATAATTGGGTAAGACACTTAAACTTTTGTTTTTCTCTTCCATAGCCCTCAGTGTGAATATGGTCAACAATCTGGCAGGACAAGCATTAACACGAATATGGTATTTGAGTTCTTGGCACTCTGCATCTAATTAATCTACAATCAGTTATGGTCCAGTAAGGCTACATCTTATCAGAAAAATGGAAGGAAATACCAGTGAACCCAACTCACTCCCCTCTCATCTCCCCAAAAGAAGAATAAAAATACTCATTGTCATTGTGATATTTCACCAATACACTGATCGCTGAAATGTACTGAAGTCCAAATTACAACTCAGTACTGTATGAAACACAAATGTTAAATTTGCTTCAGAGATTAAGGAATGCAACAGACCCATGCAACAGATTGGTCTGAACCCTCTTGCTACCGCATTCCCTCTGTATAACACCTTTTACTGGCAAGAGTCATGAGAAGGGTTATAATGACAGCAAATCCTTTAATGCAATACGGATAAGAAGAAGCTAGACATTCTCTTTTGTTCTACTGAACAGTAGCTATTTTTTTAGTCTAAGTTTTTGCTCAGAGCTACTCTGAAATGAATGTTCAAAGTATAAAGAAACGTCACAGCACTGACAACACTTTCATATGGGTTCAAACTGGAAGAGGGTAGATTTAGATTGGAAATTAGAGGGAAATTCTTCGCTCTGAGGGTAGTGAGACACTGGAACAGGTTTCCCAGGGAGGTTGTGGATGCTCCATCCCTGGAGGTGATCAAGGCCAGATTGGATGGGGCCTTGAACAACCTGGTCTAGTGGGAGGTGTCCGTGCATGGCAGGAGAGTTGGAACTAGATGATCTTTGAGGTCCCTTTCAACCCAAACCATTCTTTGATTTTATGATTCTATACCTGCATATGTTGACTTACATGAAATAAGACCCAAGTGAGTCACATTTCCAATGGGTGCTCAAATGAATCAGCTGATAGCAAATAATTTGCAGGCTCTGTGACCATGTTGAGCTAGCTAGCCCATCTGAAAAACAAGTCCTTCTGGAACGGGTTGTGCTCTTAATACTCAAACAAAAATACTCTATATCAAAAGTGCTAACAATCTTTGAAGTTGCCCTGACTTGAGGAGGAGGCTGGAGTAGATGTTTTTTCAAAGGCCCCTTAAGATTTTGTGCAAGACAGGAATGGAAGTGACAGTTCCTTAACTTTTATTACAGCTAGGTAAATCGATAACCACATCCCACAGTTTTTGAACTTAGATGCTTCTTTTTATATTAGAATGGATTATTGACATAACTTAGTTGCTATGACAATCTGCCCTTCAGTCACACTCAGAATAGAACTGGGTATTTTGTTTGAGCTCCCTAAAATTCCAAGATGAATTTCAAGTCAAAGTTCAAGTTTCAACATTTGTACGGACAAGGTTTACTCTTTTGGTAAAAGCAGCCTTGGCTTACCTACAGCCATTTTCCAGTATGTTGAAGGGGGAAAAACCCCAAACCTGACACACCGGATCTATGGGACTTGATTAAAAATAACTGACTTGTTATTCTGTTCAGAAGGACAAAACATTTTTAAAGTAGAAGCTAAAAAGAAGTTTGAAGAGCTGGACTATGAAGGGTGAAGGCTTAGAACAGCTGTTAGTTTTAAAGAAAACAAAGTCCCAGGGCATACAAACTGCATCAACAGATGGTCTGTAACTAGTATAAAGCTATAAATTTCTTCATTAGCATATATCACAAATTACAGCAACATGTCAATCAACCAGTCTTTCCTTAAACAGTAAAATGCAGTTGATACATGCAGACGCAATACAAAGAGATAAAATGTGGTGCTTCTGCCCTTGGGGAAAAAATATGCATGTTCAAAAGTTTAAAGTCACTGCTGTCTTCAAAAGTTCTGCACCTTGTCCTTACTACCATGCTTGACACATGGTTAGGTAGATCTCATATCTCTACAGTCTGCTGAGACTGACACTTAAGACAATCCAAAAAGCCTCCCAAGATTGACAAAAATCTCTGAAACATCTCACTGAGGAAAGAGCATGAAATGTGTTTCTAACCAAAACATTTTTCACCAATTCTTTAACAAATATAATGGAAAAAAATCAAGTACAAAGCTACTAAAAACCTAGGCATTGCTTCACCAAGTTAAGCCTGTGTCTTAAGTGTTCAATGTTAAACAACAAATAATCAGTCATTTATACTCTTCCCTTCTCCTATCCACAACAGATCTAAGGAACAGGAATGTTCCTTCTGGCTTTCTTTGGCCAATTTTTCCTCCGGAAAAAAACGCTTATTTTCCTTTGCAAGCATAATCCTATCATCAGTAATATTTTATAAGCAAGTATAGATGCAAGGCTAAGATAATTGCAGTAGCTTTGTCTCTAGTGAGAAGTGTCTTTACACCGAAAAGTAAAGTTAGTCTTTATACTTAGGTCAATCATGTTTCAGGAAGGCAAACTGCTAGTTATGAAGACTTAATCCCACCAAATAGAACCAAGTCTAATGAACTTTATAGAAGCAAAGAAATATGTAATAAGCATTCTGTCTACATTCTAGATTTGAGACATGCCACAGTAACTTTGTAAATATGAAGCAGCAGAAAAGTGACAAAATAACTTCCCTAATCTTAATACTGAGGAGGTTTTTAAAAAAAGTTTTCAGGTCCACAGTACTCAAAGCATTTTTTCATTGGCTAAATAACTTCAGACAATGGATGAATATCCTTTTGATATTCAACTGATACTAATAATAGTCTTCATATATTCCACAGCTAAACTATCACTAACTACTTAATATAATATAAATGATCAATTAAATATAGTGATTGTAGAGCAGATTGCAAAGATAAGAAACTTTAATTGCTAAGTAAACCCCCTCCTACACACCAGCCCATACCTTATCCATGTCCAATGTTGTTTCTATCATCTCCAGAAACTTTGAGAAGTCAGAGGCGATATCATTAAGAGGTGTTATAAACACTGCCAACAACAACATCTGGTGAGCTCCTGTTGAGAACAAGAAAAAAAATCTTATTCACAAAACCACAACACCCTTATCCAAGATAAACAGCACAACTATATAGCTGGTTAATTTTTATTAGGATTGGTTATGGTTATTTCACTGACACACACAAAGCCTTTTCTAAAAGTGGCTTTATCCAATTTATATTCTGATTAAGCTTGTACCTATTCTGTCATCTTTATTCATAACTGGTGGTATTAATTCCCTTCCACTCTGAGTAGAACTACAAACAACAGTTTGAAAGCAAACCTGTTGTCTGAACATTATCTACTCTTGCACATAAAAAGTTGAAAAAGCTTTAGTAAAAAGTGCATTTCGATCAATTTTACAGATACAAAGGGGAAGTCTCATCATCTACACTCAAGAGTTTTTAATTTTTCATAATTAAAAATTACGAAAAGTTATAATATTTGGTAGGTTACAATATGGACATAAATAGAAATTGAGGTGTACAGTTTCAGAGTTTGTTTTCCTTAAAAAAAGACCATCTACTCTAACCAGCTTTTTATAGCCAGTGACCTTTCTATGAAACAGAAAGTCATCAAAATTAACCTAGTTTTTTCCAACCTATTTTGTTCACATAGATATTCTGTAGCACAAAGTATAACTGCATAGTAGACAGTGGTTGGAACTTCATAGAATACTGTAAGCATTGAATACAAAATACAGCTCACAGTTAACTTAGCATGCATAAATATCGTAAATTTTGTGAAAGTAGTATTTTCTTCAAACCTCCAAATAATAAAGAAGTATTTTCTTCAAGCTGCACCTATCCAGCAGCCAGCTGTGAAAATGCTCTGTCAGTAAATGAATGTTTACATCTTTGCAGCCACTTCAAGCTATGTTTTAATCACTGAAAGATTAGCATTATTGACTATGATTTACACAAAACGTCTCAGAAAGAATCCTGATACTATGGGTTCATAGTCATTGCATTATGTACAGAATTATTATATTTGCCTCCAGTGTGTACAGGCAAGGCTTTGCACGTTAACAGAAAAACACAGAATTAAGCTCTGGCTATTCCAGAGCCTCCCAATTTCTTACCTGACTAGGGAAGAAGTCCTAATCTTTCCTAAGAAAAACTTCCATACAAATTTATAACACATAGCGAGGACATAACTACCCAAGGGAATCTCTCTAAGCACTATAACTTAAGTAGAAAGAAAAAGTTTGGTTTGTTTCCTTTTCTTCCCATGTCTTTTTGCTTCCCCACTCCCCCAAGCTTTTAAAGCTCTTAACTGATTAGTATCTATTAATAGAGGAAAAAAATTACATGTTGTTGAGAGATTACTGAACCTGTAAAAACGGAGTCTGCTGCTGACTAAAAGTCTTCAAGACTAAGAGAGCTCTGAAATAAAGTACAGGCTGCTTTTTATTCCAAACCTCTTGCTTGCTCTGCCACTTTTTTCCCTGCTCTTAAAAAGACATTTAAATCAATCTAGAAAACAACAGGAGGTTGTAAAAAGGAAAAGACTGAAGAACAGAAAAGAAGTTTCACTCCACTCTTCCGAGTGGACTTAGCAGTTGCCAGTGCACTGGCTGACAGAGTGCACGGCACACGCAGTGAATTGATCTTCAGTATTCTTGAATTAATGGAAAATGACTGTGCTTGAACTTAAAGTAGCAATTACAATTTATTTTCTTGAAAGGACTAAGTAGGAAAGTGTCATGACACCATTTCATTATTTAAGTTTGAAGAGTACATCTTCAGACACCACAGCAAGATGTCACATTCAAAAATAATTAGATTAAGTAAATAAAATACTATATTTGCATATATTTATGGTTCCAACTGATACATTGCAAACTTGATTTACACTTTCAATATATTTCATATTCAGTATCCAACACTTAAGGAAGCAAAATAGTGGACTCGAATACTGAGGATTTATAAAAGCTGTATGCATATGCTTTCCTTAAAAGCATAACACTCGGCATGAAGAGAATAAGAGCAAGAAACACCACTGAAAAATTCTAAATTAAACTCCAACTTGTCTTGTACCAGCATTCATAAACTCGTATAAAAGATACATGGTAAAAACCACTTCTGCAACTACTCAACATTATTAGCATGCAAGCTAACCATTGAGAGAAGGAATAATAGACCAGCGTACCATCAAAAGCAGAGATGCATATTGATCACAAAGCCTCTCTGCTCCTAGGGACAGTTCTTAATTTAAACCCTAATTTACCTACTGAAGCACTGATAAGTGTTTATAACATGTATCAAAGACTTTACTATTAATATGGTTTGAAACATTGCACAGAAATTAAAATCAAGCACCAATCTTCAAACTTGAAACATTTATATAGTTAGTCTGGTAACAGACAGAAATACGACACTATTCTATCAAGGGAAAAGTCTTGACTAAATGTGCTGAAACCAGCCATTTTGATGGTACAAAAGGTCTTAGAAAAAATTATGAGGAAAGAACAAGGAACAAAATGGAAATTGAGGTAAAATACAGTGCAAGTTTACTAGAGGCCAATCACAACTGTATAGCACAATGTCTGAGATGACTGACTGCCTAAAACAAGGAGAAATCTGTAGACCTAATTGGGGCTCTTCTAAAGCACTCAATATGGTGCCACATGGGATGCTAAGATGCAAGATTCATGATTAATACAATGATCACAAGGCAGATAAAGAGGACATCACCGCCTTGTAAAAGATGAATGAGCTGGAAGGACATCAGCAATACAGCTCCTCCAGGGTTCATACAAGCATTTATCTTTTTAAGATGTGGAAATTAATAATACTAAAGTGCAGAAGAAAGCTGTTTATAAAATTCACTAATATATACAATGTGGAAGATATCAGTAGACGAAATTGGAACAAAAAAAAAAAAATCAATCAGGAACATAACTAACTGACCTTGAAAATTAGGCTAATAGCAATGAATTTAATGGTGAGATGATGCATTGATACATAAACAAATTTCCACTGAGTAGGGGAGAATAATCAGCTGGAAATGACAAAAGAAGGGAAATAGCCAAGTTTGATCACAACGTGGTTATAACACAGCAGTGCAACAGTCATGGAAAGAACAGGACTGGAACAGTAAGAGGTATTTCCAAAAGCAGTAAGGGGATATTCAAGCCACTATATACAATATGGTAAAAATACACCAGAACCCAGCATATGATTCCTATATCCTGCTTATTTACAGGCTTAGAAGAGTGTCAGTCTGAGATGGGAAGGAAAATACTCCAGCAGCTTCCTGAAGACCAGTATCTTCTAAGTACCCAGATTTTATGCCCCAGTAATTTGAGTAATGAACAACTGCTCCCTTCTGCCAGCAACAGCAAAATGATCTGATGACTCAGAGTCCTTTCCTGTCTTATGCAGGCTTATGTCTAAAACATAAAAAAGTCATCTTCATTCATTAGCTGAGGAGACTCAGCTTTCATCATCCATAAAAACAAGCATCTCAACAAAGCAATGCTTTATACTGAGGGAAAGGCAATCACTACTGGTCACTTTGTGGTGTAGCTGCTCTATCTCCCCACAGCCATTCATAAGAAAAGAAAGTTCTGATACTCAGAAATAGCAAAAATCTTTCTGACTTTCCATCTCTTGGGAAGTTAAAAGACTTTGTAGAGTCTTAAATAGGAAAATGATCAGATCCAGCCTGAATCAGTCACATACATTCAAAGTTACCAGATCATTCATTCTTGTACCTTAAAAAGTGTACAAGTACAAAGAAAATTAAAAATAACACATTTCACCTATTTTAAATTATCTTAGATATACTGCTGATGAATGCCCTACTAAGGCTGACTGATTCACATGTAAAACAGCAAGAACCTTTTGCAGTCTATTAATTTCTTCCATATGGTGAGCTTAGCAGTTTGCCTTACACAGCTTGCGCCTCAAAACTTCTAAAAATGGAACTGTTTTCCTACCCCAATGTTATGACAGAGAAACTCTGTTGATACAAATGACAACTAATAGGAAAAGAAGTAAATACAGGAAGGAAGCATTCTGAACTAATACCTCAGTTTAATATAGAAATCTGAGAGCTACATGCCAAGGCAAAATCAAGCAGAATCTGTTTGGAAAAGCTGAGGGGATGTGACCCAGGCAACTAAAGTGTGGCACAGCTCTTTGTAAAATAAAGTAATAAAAATTTGTTATAACTGCCAGTTCCCTCCGAGTTTTAGATCTGTTTTTGGAAGTAACACAGCCAGCAACCAAAAATTAATTTAAGATTAATATTTTTGAAGATAAGTTTCATGACTTCAAGTCATGAAACTCTAGTACAGAAAAGCGTAAGGCACTAGGTAATGTTACTGTCTGCTCAAATACAGGAAAGAAATTTTTGTAACCATACCATTTCAAATAAAAAATTTCTCTTTAAGGCATTGGTGCTTGCTTTATGAAAAGAGATTTTCAAATTAATGGGCTTCTATAAAAATATGCTTTCTGACAGGCTAGGACTGCTATTGCTATATTGACTCACTTCCATTACGCTGACACTATCTTATTCTGCATTTTCTTGGTAACATACAGAAAAGGAAAATAAACAGCAACCTTTTCATTTTCTAGACTTGTTTGTCATAGCATTGAGCTTCCTACAAATGAGTATCAGAAGAAACGCTGCCACATTACTCTTTTCAAATAAAAGAGCATTCCAATTAAAAAAAAAAAAAAAAAAGTCATTCAAATTATGCCAATAATGCTAAATTGGGTATTTTTGTGTTTAATTACAACTCGAAGTCCAAGATGTTCCAAAAGGAACACAACACTATTGTATGAATGGTATCTTGTTTGTAAGATCATAATACACACACAACTGGTCAAGAATTCTTAAGAGACAAGTTGACGTCAAAGATTATCAGACCACGACCCAACAGTTCAAGTATTTCAGCTACACACTAATTAGAACATTTTCTCATGTAAAAATTTGGCTGTGTTTATTTTTAAGTATCTGATTGACATTTCAGAATTTCAGCTTGTTTCAAATTTAAACGTCTTTAAGCTTTATTCCTGCAACTGAGTACACAGGAAAAAAGTAATCTTTGGAAATCTACATACTATTTCTTTGCACAATCAGTATATTATATAAAACATTGAAAACAGACAGGGGTAGCATTACCTTCATGTTTTTCTAGTGCCTGTACCACATTAGGCAGTTGATTAATAGCCTGATACATTCGGTAACAGTCCTGCAAGTTCGCTGCTTGTCTCTGAAACTTCTTTGCCAGTCGGTTAAGATCTGGGAAGCGACGCAAGAGATCTTCCTGAAGGCACTGACGTAGTTCTGGATCCACCACAAAAGCTTCAACCAAATTCAACCTAAATAAGAAGTTCGCAACAATGATTAGCATGGCATGGTCTATAATTCTTTTATGTCACTTATTAGAATGAAATCATTTATCTGGCAGTTTCTATCCTTTCTCCATCACAGGATCCATTGGCCAACTTTACTGGTAGAAGAACAGATGAAACTAGGACAACACATGAGCTGAGAAAGCATAGATATTTAGCCTGTGTCATACTTCTGTAGTTTTTAACACTTGGGATATCTAATGAACAGCAATGGAGTAAAACTGCTTCAAGAGCAAATGCCAACATCTGTTCTGTAGGTATGTCAAAGCTCGGAATCTACTTTGAGATGAATCCTTTCCCTGCACCATAAAAAAAAGTAATCCAATAGTTTATGAAAGAACAGATATTAAGTAGGGGAAAAAAACAAACAAAAAACCCCACTCTTGGCAGAGTTTAGCTGCCTGTGGTCAAGGCCAACAATGACACTGTGCAGCTGTGCAACCCTGGATCACAGAATCACAGGTTGGAAGGCACCTCTGGACACTGACTACTCCAACTCCTTTGCTCAAAAAAGGCCCAGCAAGAGCCAGCTGCCAAGGACTGTGTTCAGTCACATTTTGAATGGTCCTGGTATCAACCCCTGAGATATCCCACTAGTTACTGGCCTCCAGATGGACTTCATGGTCCTGACCACGATTCTTTGAGTCTGGCAGTTCAGCTAGTTTTCAAGTCCACCACACTGTCTACTTATCTAGTCCATGTTTCATCAGATGTAATTTGAGATAGCGACAAAAGCCTGTGGAAGTCACAATAAACAATATTCACTGCTCTTCCCTTATCTAACAACCTAGTTAATTTGTTGTAGAAGGCTATCAGGTTGGTTAGGCATGATTTTATTCTTGTATATCCATGTCAACTACTTCCAATCACCATCCTGCCCTTATGATGTTTAGCAATGCTTCACACAACTATTTCCTCAATCACCTTCCCAATGATGAAGATGAGGCTGATGAACTTGTAATTCCCTGGAGTCCCTTTTGCCCTTCCTGAGAACTGAAAGAAATCAAACGTCACTCCTATCTTCAGAAGCCTCCTCCTACCATCATGACCTTTCTGAAACAAGCAAGACTAGTCCCACAGTGACTCTGGCCAGCTACCTCAGCACTTGTGGGAGAATTCCTTGGGTCCCACAGTCTTACACATAGACAATTTGTTTAAATATTTGCTAACCTGATCCTCCTCTACAGAGATTGTGTTCTCTTTGCTCCAAACTTTGCCACTGGTTTCAGCTGCTTGGGATTTCTGAGAGCAAATCTTACCAGTAAAGACCATTGTGAAGAGTTGTGAGAAGCCTCCTCTGGAGCCTCCTCACCTTCACTCAAGAGCTGCATTCCAACTAAGGCACTTCTCCTTAGTTCTCACCTGAGCTATACCACAGCCATGCACCCCACTGATCCAGACTGTGACCTCTAACTTGACATTCCTTGCTTTGACTTGTATCTTTCTTGATCTGAGGTGAATCAGACCATCACTACAAACTTACCAGGTCCAGTCAACAGTCCAGGTCTCCAGGCTACTGTCACCAGATATACCCTGTTTGCCTCATGCAAGTATTGGGGGAGTACATCCTTATCAATGAGGGTACTGTCTCTACTTGCCTTGTTGTCATCACTGACTTCCAGCTTGCTTTCCCTTCAGCCTGATCTTGCTGTTGCTCCCTGACATTTTGATGTTGCTTATTTTGTTGTTCTTTTTTTTAAATAGTGAAATAAATATTTTTACATGCTGAAAGTAAGCATAAATCTCAGTAAGAAGTGACAGAGCATTAAATTATATTTTCCCCACTAGAACGCAAACAAGCTTTCATACTTTTTTTGCATTAGTTAACACAGCCATCTTTACATATTCTGCATTACTTTGCATTTGCAGTTAAACAAAGCAGTCAGATATTGTTCATTTTGGAATGCTGGAGAGGTCAGTGTTCTTTGATCACACTTTACAAATAGGAAGGAAGAACTCTGCCACCTTCAGAGACCTCCACACATGATATACTGTGTTGATTTCTGGTTAATGACATTAACATGCTATCCATCAATATCTTGGCTTCAGCAGTGAAGTTAATTTTATTTAGAGACATGCAAGCAGAGAAGGGACGGCTTCTACCACATTATTTCTACCATTCTGCTTACTGGCAGAAAACCACATCAGTTTCAATAACAGGAACATTTGCATTTGCAAACTGCTGAAAATGACAAATATTTTTGTCATTTTGGAAGAAGTAATCTCTACATTACACCATGCAGGGTTCTGCAGAAAGCCCTGGAAACAGCATGCAGAGGTTAGCACGGTACACTGCCTCAGCTAATTAGTAAAGACAGTCACTCAAGAAACAAAGGCTTTGTCTAAGTTAATACAAGAGAGAGAGAGACCCCTGGACAGGCAGCACTACATTTCTGTATATATAAAAAATTCAGAAGGAATGTCCTTCTATTGCAGAAAGCATTCTACCTACACCACTCCAGTCTCTTAAACTGAACAAAATCCATGGAAGACAAGAGAAGAATCCTACCTCTACATTTAGTCATTCAACTATTGCCTTTAAGTAAGTTTAAAGATTGACATTCCTGACCCAGAAGGGTGCTTTATTTCCAAAAAATATAGGAAACATGGGGAATCCCTAAAGATACATTAAAGTTCCAGTATGTATACAGAGCTCATGAGGAGCAGACAAGAATATACTTAAGACATATACTGCAAGAACACAGAACAAGATTTGTATAAGAAACCTCATAATAATAATTTCCAATCCTGATCCCTGTTGGTGTTTCTGAGCACAATTTCTAGCTTTCAGGCTTCTGTCAAACAGTTTGGAAGAATAATAAGTGTTACATGATGTTGCTACAGTGGATACATTACCATGTTTATTAAAAATCTCTCTAATTTACCTGACTAAAGACCACATCACAAACTGTTTTCTCAGAAGTACAAGCAGCAACTGGTAGCCAAACACACTTTGTGAAGACCAGATTTTTTAATATTAAAAAAACAAAACCAAAGACACCTGATGCAACTGCTTAACAGCCTAAATAGAAGCCCACTGACCTCTAACCAGATGCCTGCCTACCCTTCCCAGGGGATCACAGAAGGAAGAAATCTCACCTGCGGGTCTTCCCCTCAAAGTATTTTCTGCCTCTGTCACAGCTTACTGAAATGAGGGGCAGTATTTTTTCTTCACAGGAACCAAGTCCTGTAATCTGGAAAGAATTCCCTTGAGAACTTGACCATCAAGCATATCCATGTTTTCTTCCTGCTACCATGCTTGGCCTTTGGCACTTATGGTCATGGCAAACACAGAAGAAGTTGTACTATTCGGATGTTATGTGCTCTCACTTCCCAGGTGATATACAAGATGAGTAAACCTATTTATTACTTCTCAATTATCAAAATACAACCACACATCAATCCATAACAAGGCAGCAGCTGCGAATACCTTCAAGTTTTGTTACCTGCAAAATTGCATGAAGTTCTGGTTTAAAACACCCCTTCTTCACTTAAAGTACTAGGAAAAAAGTAAGACATCTGGAATGTTTATCCAATTACAGAAGTGAATTTTAATCTAGAAAAATACTACTCTTGCCTGGGGTAGGAAGCAGGGTTTGGTGGTTTTATCCAACCTGCTTAAGCTACAGAATATTCCAGGATTTCCAAATTAAAAAATTCCCAGTATAAAACCTGTTTTCTCTGACTTTGATGGCCAATCTCAGGCATCCAAGAATGTGCAAAATTCAAGTTCATTCTCCACATTAGATTCCATCTTGCCCTCTGATAACTTATGTTTAAAGCCTGAGCACTTCATTTCTCTTCCAAGAGGTCCTTACGCAACCAATAATCCTAGCATATGGATATATATACATGGAATCACTTCTTGAAACTTAGTAAATTTTGCACTTGGAAAAGAGCAGCAGCAACAGTTTCCTTACTGCCACCGTACCCTATCTTTAAAACCCAGCTGCACAGAGACTTGCCTTCAACCTGACACACAGACGCCCAACACTCTTTTTGAATCCATGCAAAGCTCTGTAAGACACTGGCAGATTACATTACATGTTGCTTTATACTTATTCTCATTAAAATCCAAACCATCCCTGTTCTGGCCAATCAGCTGGCCTGTTTTGGTTTTCATTAAAAGTTTGGTCCTTACTTGTGTGACCTATGAAAGTATCATCACTTACTAGCCAGCTGCTATCCTGATCATTAGAGAATATCTCAAGTGCAACTTCTGGACTCTTGAGCTTACCTTTGCCAAGATTAAAAAACTCTTTTTCACTTGTGCCTTTTACACAAACAAACCCTTCACTTTCATCCCACAGCCCCCTCAGCTTGTTCAACATCCTCTTGGATAAGAGCTTGTCAAAGGCATTTTGAAGCTCTAATTTATTCTTTTTTTTTTCTCCTTTGTCCGCAACAATGACAAGTTCAAAGAGTTCTCAGATCAGCTTGATACAATTTTCCTCTGCCAAAATCATGCTAATTAGACTAACATCTCATGACCTTCTTAGTACTGTTCTATCTTCCTCGCCTATATTTGCCAAACACAAATATGTAAGTCTGACAGGTTTCTGTTCATGCCACATTTTCCACAGCAATTTCCTGCATGGCAAGAATACATACAAGGCTGCTAAACAGAAAGGGCTATGTTAAGAGAATGCAACTATAAGCTATGCCTAATGCTCACAAGTAATAAAGCAAGCAAATGACAGGTTGTTTTTAATATAAAGCTTAACTGAGGAAACACAAAAAGAAACAAACAAAAAATCCAAGAAAGTGAATTCAAACAACAGCTGACAACGCTGGAGAACTCGTTTCTGCAGAGTTGAAAGGGAAAGGAAAATAAGGCAAAACTTTCCACCACAGATCTAAGGCAGCAGAGTCAAGATAACAGAAACAATTACAATTAGCGAAACCGCACCAGAACATAACTGAAATCTTTGTTTCAAGATGGTTATTTAAATTTGGAAATTAAACCACAAAACCAGCAAAAAAAATCCAGCAAATATAGCAAAACCCAACACAAGTACTTTTCTTTAACTTGGAAATGATAGCCTCCTTTTTTTTCCTGCTATTCAAAACCATGGCTATTCATCAGCTTTGAATTCTGTGCAATAACAAGTAACATTAGCTTTACCGTGTTCAGAGAGAAAAAAAACCCTGCACCTATCTTCTGTTTCTGTTGTATATTCTGGAATCCAACCGAAAGCTTGTCATCCTTTCCTGTGTTTTCTTGTTGGTAAGAGACATCTCTTGGACTTAGTATTAACAGACAAAAGACTAACACTCCACACCAAAAAAAAGGACAACAAAAATGTGGTTTTGGTGTCATAAATAGCACATATTTTCCCAAGTCTCATCACAATGCTTCCACTCCACCAAGGTTTATATCTCGTTTGACATCAGAAAAGATTGCTTCTTCCTTTGCTACATCTATGCAGCACTTTTCATCACAATTGTAAGGTTCTTGCACTCAATACTGCCACAACACAGAGGTTGTCAGGGGGGGTTAATTCTATTTCTAGGCTGTTACAGAGCTAGATACAGAAGTTTAAGCGAACAGGAAAACATTAATCAAGCCCAATTTGTACACAGATTTCATACACAGATGAAAATAATTCTGTCTGTAGAAATAATAAACTAACAGATTAAAATAAAAGACCAGAGTTAGAATGAGTATTTTTAATCCCTGAACAGGACTAACCAGCAAATAAACCCCATAATATATGAGTGAGCTGTACAACAAGCTGAGTTATAGAACCATCCAGGTTTTAATCTCTCCTCCACCGACACCCTGCAAAACCCTGGGCAGTTCTGCACCTCTCCACGCATGCAGGAAGGAGAAGGCTTCCTCCAAGCACCTCTCCTCAGAAAAAGGACTTTCTAGGGTTTTATATTATGAAATAGGGATTGAATTCATGTATAATTAGTAATATCATAGAATCATAGAATGGTTTAGGTTGGAAGGGACCTTCCGAGGTCATCTAGTCCAACCCCCCCTCTCCAGTCAGCAGAGACATCTCTTACCAGATCAGGTTGCTCAGAGCCCCATCAAGCCTGGCCTTGAACATCTCCAGGGATGGGGCCTCCACCACCTCCCTGGGCAACCTGTTCCAGTGATCCCCCATGCTCATAGTAAAAAACTTCTTCCTAATGTCTAATTTAAATCTACCCTTCTCTAGTTTAAAATCATTCTCCTTGTCCTATCACTACATGCCCTTGTAAACAGACCCTCCCTAGCCTTCTTTTAGGCACCCTTCAAGTACTGGAAGGCTTCTGTAAGGTCTCCTCAGCGCCTTCTCCTGTCTGAACAACCCCAATTCTCAGCCTGTCTTCGTAGCAGGGGTGCTCCGGTCCTCTGATCATTTTTGTGGCCCTCCTCTGGACCCTCTCCATCAGGTTTGTATCCTTGTGTTGAGGGTTCCACTGCTGGATGTAGTACTCCAGGTGAGGTCTCACCAGGGCAGAGTAGAGGGACAGCATCACCTCTCTCGATCTGCTGGCCACACTTCTTTTGATGCAGCCCAAGATGCAGTTGGCCTTCTGGGCTGCAATTGTGCATTGTTGGCTCACGTCCAGCTTTTTGTCCACCAGTGCCCACAAGTTCTTTTCCACAGGGCTGCTCTCTATCACATCATCCCCCAGCCTGTATTGATATCAAGGACTGTCCCAATCCAGGTGCAGGACCTTGCACTTGGCCTTGTTGAATCTCATGAGGTTCACATGGGCTTACTTCTCAGGCTATCTAGGTCCCTCTGGCATGCCCATCTGGCATGGTGTCATCTGCAAACCTGCTGAGGATGCACTCAATCCCACTGTCTATATCATCAATGAAGATATTAAAGAGCACTGGTCCCAGTATGGACCCCTGAGGGACATCACTTGTCACACATCTCCATCTGGACATCAATCCATTGACCATTACCCTCTGGTTGTGACCATCCAGCCAATTTGCTATCCATCGAACGGTCCACCCATCAAATCCATCTCTCCAATTTAGACAAAATGATGTTGTGGGGGACTGTGTCAAATGCCTTGCAGAAAGTCCAGATAGACAACCTCTGTAGCTCTTCCATTGTCCACTAATGTAGTCACTCCATTGTAGAAGGCCACTAGGTTGGTCATGCAGGACCAATACATAATATATATATTTATTAATGAGTAATATATATTTAATTAGTACTACAGAGTAGTAACTTAAACGCCCAAATTCTGCTAGCCATATTTGTGAGGAAAAACTGTACTAACTAAAAATTCCTCAGGAGACAGGGAAAAAAGTGTTAACACTGAAATCAAATTAAGAATGCATTCTTTTACAAGAGAAGCTGGCTGACTTTTAAGAAGATCTTAAAGGTTATAACTCCCCTGGCTATACAACAGCTGAGCCTTCAGAAGAGTATACATTTGTATTCTCTGCCCACTAAAGGTTTTCTATGATTGTCTAACTATTCAACTTCATTATAGAGAATTTCATCAGAGAAACACCAGTTACAAAAGCAGCATGTTAAGGACTGCTTTAAGATACACTAAGACATTCATCTCACCAAAAAGTTTCAGAATATGCACAGAAATACCAGATTCGTTTCATATTTCCTTTATACAAAGGAAAGTGGAAAACACTTCATGCACCATTATTTTGGTTTCCCTCAGGTTTCTTTCAAATTCTTCACAAGCTCTGCAAATTTCTTCTTAATCCAGTGTAGCCGAGATAAATCCTGCCTGGACATGCTTAACCCAGACACACAAGACTGATAAACCCTTCCTTTCTAATCTTACAGAAATTATCAGAATAACGTAACAAACTACAGCCTCAGGTACTCCCTCTTCAAAAGGAGAGCAAGGCAAACTCAAGCTACCATCTTACCTGTCCTAACCAGCGTTTCTTTTCCACACAAAGCACTTGGAATTTTAACACCCTGGAGGAAGTCCTCACTACAGCAAGTTGCTGTACTTGATTAATACCAGCATTTTTGTTTTCCAGCCAGAAATAAGGAAGACACTTGCTTGTCCTAGGGTCCCTTTACAAACTTCGCCCTGGTAACTCAATTTTTCCCTAAATAAACATCTTCTCTCTCACAAAAATCAGCTGAAGCCCAGTTGTCACTGCCTCAGATAGGCAGAAAATAATCACCTTAAACTTGCAAAGCTCTTTTTGTGACAAAGAACCCCAGGACTTTACAGCCTTTGAAGTACTCAGACAACCAAGGTGGACACACAAGAGTCTAAATCAGGTATCTGAAGCCTGATATTGAGAATGACTTTAGTCTAGCACACATCTTAGCAGCATAAAAATCACACTGATCATCCCAGGTCACCTTGCCCAATACAATCAGAGTTGTTACATGCATTTATAAAAATAACATTCAAAATTTCTCAGACAAGCACAAAGGAATAACAATGCAAAAGATCTAGACAACTCACACATGCTTCTGGAAGTGCTTAGTTATGCACAAAAGACTTTGTTATGAAACTGGAGCAATCTTTGTAAACAATTTGAAATAAAAATAACACAGAACCTGAGGAATAAGGAACCAGCAGCTTTAGAGAGACTAACACCATCAAAAAACAGTTTATTTTATTCATATGCCACAGGCTTGGTGTTGCTGATCTCCTTAATCTCCCACTCAGCTCTCACCAGACACTGTGTGCAGAGAGAAGCTGCTCTGATTTCTGGCAGCAAGCCTCCAGCTGGTGGCAATATTTACCCAAGCAGCAGGAGCAGCCTTGCAGGGGACTTACCATAAGCATCACTTCTTCCAGTACTTTGAAGACACAAGATTTGAATCCTGTTTTTTGCTTCATCACCAATTCTGAACGTTGCTCTCTAGATGAGTTGTATACGTACCTCTCTAGCACATCTTACATATGAGAGAGACTATCCCAAGCAAGGGGTCAAAATCTTTCCGTTATTTTAAGGAAAGAGGTACAATTTGGCCTTTTAATATCATACGGGTCCAAAATCATATGCCTGAGTGTCACAAGTTGCTCATCTAAGGAAGCTCTCTTGCAGCTCTCCCAAGCACATGTGCATGCCCAAGGGCCTGTAGTTCAGAAGCAGACAACCCAGTCAATTCCAACAGGTCTGTGCGAGAGGCTTGTGCCCAGGTTAGCAAAGCTTCTTCCTACTCTGTCTGCCAAAAAGCTGCCTGCACCTTCACGTGCCTCCATGCCAAACAGTTCAAGTTCTCCTGTTTCCCACCTACTCTTGCCCAAACTGTGACTTGTTGTTTCTTCTTAGCATACTAGTACAAAGTTGGCTGTTTCCTCTGTAATGCTACAAATGCTTTTGTAATATCAAATGACTTCACAGCTTCCCTCCCTGAAAACCACTGTTAACAGCCAAAAAAAAAGAAGAAAAAAGGAAAACTAAACTAAAAGATACAGCTTGCCTAAATAACAAAACTTTGAAGATGACAGTGAAGGAGTACAACAAGGCATATACATCCTCGATTCAGATTTTGAAGTGCCTTACTGTTTTATGTGGGGGATGTGATATCACAGGCTTCCAGCAATGAAAACTTATTGTATAAGAGAACAGATTAACAAAGCCAGCAAACCAGTAACAAAGAGCCCCACGACAACCTGTCTTACAGCTTACCTGTAATGTCTGTGTTCTTACAAAGACAACACTGTCACCCCAGTAAGATCATAGTGATCCTTGTACTCTGATGATCCTCCTAGCTTCTTAAAAGATTTTGGTGATGATTCATGGTTCTAGACCCAAACAGAGTTTGAAAACTTCTCTGCAGAAGCAAAAAAGTCAGAGACCAAGCACAACCTGGCTCAATGGTACGGCTTGAAAATTGTCCTCTTCACACAGGCAAGCCACATAGCAAGGAGGAAGAAAAACTGGTGTGAGATAAAGGCAGGTGCAGATACCTCAGGTTGATTCTGAAGGTGATGCTCCCAGTTGCAACCTCCTTCTTAAACACACACATCTTTCTTTGCTGTGCCTATGCTAGCTTTCCACCAGTGAGGCTTCCCTGAACTACCTCACTCTGGAGTGGCCCTGTCAGCTGTGGACAAGCCCAGTTGTGTCTTAATGTTGGCTTAAGCTAGCTAGGAAATTACACCCTCAAGTCACAGTCCCACAAACACTTCTAAGCTGGCAGAAACCAGCACTGCCATCACAGAAGCGTGAGGTTGTATCACTAACTGCTGCTCTTCTCCACCCTGCCATACTTTCTCCATCATGTCAGAGGTAAACTAAGTCAAGAGATCTCCAGGCAAGTATCTGATGCCCTCAGGATTTATTTAGTACTTGTAATTGGCCTTCATTCCACTACTATAGGGCAGGTCTTTGGATTCAGCTTGCTACTATGGTCTTCTAATCTCAAAGGTTTAATTTGAAACAACCATGAATATGCTGACTACTTTTTGCAGCTCTATTGAAGTAGTCCTGTGTAATGCAGAGTCCAAGGTTTGAAGAGCAGGTTTGGACCCCAGGAGAGCCACAGAAATGACACTGCACACACTTCCAGAGCACTGGCTACACAAAGTGTGCTACTAAGCAAACGGACAAAAACGCTCCCCAGCAGCAACCTGGAAGTGTAACCTGGAAGCTTAAGCAATGTAAGAGAAAGCCACATCCAAACATTTATCTCCTGCCTTTTCTAATTTTCCTAATTAGTCCCCAAACCATCCTACCATGAAAACAATACTGGCTATTTGTAACCTCAGAACAGTCCACTTATAGATAAAATTTTTAAATTCCATAAATACATTCTTCATTCTTGTACATCAGTTGCATTTATAGAACATAAAATTAATATGCATCGGGGAAGCAATGGACTCTCTCCCACCCTACATGAATTCCTGCATATACTATTTAAGTATTATGCCAAACCCTAGAGATAGTAAATTAAAGCCCTGAGATTGTATCAGGGGTACTAAGCACAAAATAACTATTTTCTATAAAAATCAAGCAAAGCTTGGGAAGCTGTATGTATTGACTCTGAGCTAATAAGCTCAGAATAAAAAGCAAAACAGGATTATCAGAAAAAACACTGTTAACTCCAATATAATGTGTCTTTTTTCCCCCAAAGATATGTATTGCAGTATTTTGAAACAGGTTACCAATAATTCATTATTTTTGTACAAATGTTTAAACATTTTCCAACCCCAGATGATCAGGCAAGGTAAAGAAGAAAAATATTCTTCATCAGAAAACCAATATCTTGGGTCTCATCCTTGCCAGCAAGGTGCCACCTGACACAATTAAGATCTTGTTCCTGAAGGACACTGCTGCAATAGCAATATTTTTAGACCCTGAGGGAAGGGAGTGCCTGGCATCATTCGGAAGCATATGCAAATAAAGCAGCAGCACACAAGCAGTGCTTTGCCTCCTCTGGCCAGAAAGCCTGTCAAAGTGAAGAACTGCAGGGCTCTGAGGCATTTGCACAAATTCCCTACAACAAGAAGTAAGAGAAGCAAAAAGGAAACATTTTTTTCTTCACTGATAAGGCAAGGCTGGCAGCGCTCCTGATGCCATCACACACCTATCTCTGCACATGGCCAAAAGCTGGAAGCTGCAAGACGTTTCAGAGCACTGGAGGGATCTTCAGGAGCATTTCTACAGGCAGCTGATAACCAGAGCTTGTCAAGGGTTCCACTCTTCGTCTCCAGACAGGACATAAGACCATCTATGCCCTGCAGCAGGGTCCCAAAGAGGCACCTCTCTCACCAGCTTCTGCTGACGGTTCCACTTTGCGGATGGGACTACTCCATGCTCCCATGGCAGACCAGCCCTGCTCTACAAGACTTGGGTCTTGAAAATATTCAGTCTGGAGAAGAGAAGGCTCCAAGGGGACCTTATTGTGGCCTTCCAGGATCTTCAGGGGGCCTACAAGAAAGCTGGCGAGGGACTTTTTAGAATGTTGGGTAGTAGCAGGACTAGGGGGAATGGATCAAAACTAGAGGTGGGTAGATTCAGATTAGATGTTAGGAAGAAGTTCTTCCCCATGAAGGTGGTGAGGCACTGGAACAGGTTGCCCAGAGAGGTGGTAGAAGCCCCATCCCTGGAAATTTTGAAGGCCAGGCTGGATGGGGCTCTAAGCAACCTGATCTAGTGGGAGGTGTCCCTGCCTATGGCAGGGGGGTTGGAACTAGATGCTCTTTAAGGTGCCTTCCAACCCTGACAATTCTATGCTTCTATGATAATATTAAAACACTTAAAGCAAAAAGTACTGTTCCTATCTATATTCTAAATAAACTTTCATATACCTATGCATCCAACCTACACCTACACGATCACCCCAGTCAGTTAAAACCAAAACCAAAAGTCTTTCATTTCCCATTCCACAGCTTGGATATATTACCTACAATAACAGTCAGCTATCCAAGTTACAGAAAAGGAAAATAAGCCTTCACTTTTGTTTCTTCAAAGTTATTTTTCCAACGTAAGAGTAAGGGGGTTTTTTGTAGTTATTACTGAGAAATGTCATTCAGTCTAGAGTTTTATGTAACAGCACTATTTAGATTCGATTCAAAGCCACTCCTCATTCCAGTTAAACAATGAAATCATTATCCTTAACTAACTAAACAGCTCCACAGAAGAGGAGCTGGGACAAAAAGGGAAAATTCTCACCTTATTGCAACCTGCCACTTCACAGAATGGTAAACACTGTTCCCAACTTTTTAACACCTGTGCTTGCAGAAGAAAAAAATGCACAAAAGATCCATCAGCAAAGCTGAATTTTTAACATAAGATATTTTACCCAGAAAATCCACTCCCATCTCAAAAACAATCTTGCTAAGAGAATAAAGTCTCTTATCCTCAAGGAATTGTACAGACAAAAGTGTCAAGAAGATATTTCTTATAACAAAATTCTCTAAGCACATCCCAAACACTTCATCAGAGATGTTTTCTGTCCTCCCAATGTTACAAAAGACTTGATCTATTAATTTATTTCCATAATTACGTTATTTGTTATAAGATTTCCATAGTCTGTCTTCTGTAGGAGCTAAAAATATTCAAGTATAATCTTCATAGTGAGTTAGTCAGAAAGGCAGCAAGTTTATTGAGCAATAGCAGTGAAAAGTTCCATTCCAGAAATTCAGACACCTTTTTAATTCAAGGATAGGCAGATAATCAATTTATCCTCCTGTAGCAGGTTTGGTAATCCAATTCACAATATAAATTAATTAGTGTAAGCTCTGAAGAAGTCAAGATACCAAGAGAAAGCAAACACTAAGTCGTCAGATTATTAAATCTGAAGAACAGGCTTTGGTATTGCTTGTTCTGCATTTAAGAAGATGTTAAATCTTCTCATGTTTATGATGATAGCAGGTCATGGACCAGCTGCAGAGGAGTAGAGGATTAATTTTACATTATAACTTCCCTCACTTTTTCTTGGATTAGTTTTCATCAGGTGAACAAGGCAAACCAAATTATTCTGTAGCTATGAGACCAAAAATACAGAGCAGCAGGAGCTGCAGGCCAGAAAGGGGAACTGCGATTGCCCCTTTTGGCAACTGCCTAGTTTTACCAGATTACTTATACCCTTGATTTATTTTAGCATGCTAAATCCCCCATCAAAAGATGAACCAAGCAGCTACATGAACACTAGCACCAGTGCTAATAACATAGGAACTGGTGACAATCCACGGTCAGGGAAGTACAACTACACTTTTTCATCTAAAGTGGTCACAGAATGTCAGCCAACTATGAAACAACTCAGTGTCACAGGCTGCTGCATGATGCAGAAGAGTCAAAAATGAAGGAAAACCCTTCACACTGGATTCTGCCCACTGAAGACTAAGGAAATCCTACACACAGAAAAGCTAGTGTGAGCAAGTGTCAAGAACATGAAGACAAAAATATCCTAATTTAAATAAAACCAAAACTAACCAGTTTCACAATTCTTTCTTGGCACACTGCCACTCCATCAATATAGTATTTAGGCTTCTGGAAAACAAAGCCCATATTTAAGAATTACTAATAAACCTCCATTTCTTATATGGTAACAAAGAACAATGAAGATGAGAGAGCAAAAACTCATCAAGTACTGTACAGTCACGGGCAAGTTCATAAACTCCATATGGTGAAACTGCCCCACCTCAAACCTTCCAGAGAAACCAAGGATGGGAAGCAGCTAAGGCTGCTTCTCAGCTCAATGCCTCACACTGCAGAGGTTTTATGCCAATCTTGCTTTTTAATCAAACATGGCATTTTGGGATCTAGTGATAAAACAACATCACTGCATAGTTTTCAAAGACTAGAGACAGTTGAGGAAAGGTATTTCCTTTATTTTTTGGTGTGTTTTATTCTGTGCAAGTTTCCATACATTATTAAAATTAAGAGGTTAAGTTTATTACACTATTTCATCAACATTAATACTCTTTTAAATTGCTAATCTGTGCATTTCCTTAAACTTGTGCAGACTATGAGCATACTAAACAACTTATTTCTTGGCTGTAAAAAACAAATATCTCTTCATTTGCATTCATTTTGTACAGAGGAGAAACTCAAAACTGTATGTAAACAAGATATTAAATACTTTCACAATCCTTATACATAAATTAAATGAAATTACAAGTCAAGACAAAATTATCTTGCAAAGAGCTTCCATTGCATTTTTCTAACATGTCACCTTTCTAATGTTTGTGGATATAAATGAATCAGAGCAGAAACACGAGTATGTTCACTCTTCTTTCAAGGTGAATATACCATATTCCTATATACAGTGTTCAAAACAGTGACAATCAAGGATACTGTGCCAAACCAGAGAGCTTTGCACACCTACATAGTAAAAGTTTTCACATGGTCATACTTTAACTGGAAACTTCATTAACTTATGGCTGTGATTAAAAAAAAAAGAAACCATGCATAATTAAACACAGACCCTTAAGTAAAATTTAATTACTGCAGTAATTGCCATTAACCTCCTTTTTGCAGGCTGAGAGAAAAAAAAACAGTACAGCAGCTATAGATTCACATTTCCCTAAAAGAATAACAATTTGGTAATTTCTTCAAATCTGAAAACCAATTTGACATTTCAACCTAAATTTACTTTGATTTTCATTTCCCTTGAGCCTCAAAATTCAGATGCAAAAGAAACTGACTAAAAGCTTAATCCTTCCATTTATTTTTGCACCAAGCAAGGACTTGTCAGGATGAAGTGGGCGAGCTGGAAGCATCAGCTGGAGATAGTATGACTACCTGCTCCAGTGCTGCACCACTGAACACCACCTATAATTTACAGATTTGCAAGGCTGATTGCTGATCTTTGACCTAGAAGACAAATGACTTGGCTAACATGAAGAATACAAACAGTGTTTAGGCACTTCTCCAGCTCAAACAGCAACATTGTCTTTCCCACACCTGAAGGTGTCATGAAAAGAGTCTTTTCTCAGCTCTTGTTTACATCCCCCTGTTCCCACCTTCAACATGGAAACTAAAAATAAGTCTCTTGTAACACAAGAGCCTAAGCTTTTCAGTAGGTTTCAAGCACCTGGGATTTTGGTGGAAATTCCTTCCTAGAGCTGTGGCTTGTCTGACATGTTTTTGAGTAACACAGCTTTTGTTTAATGTTTCTAGACAGCATTCACTGTCAACCTCATTTTTACAAGCAAACCCAAATGAAAATATAGGTGATCTAGTAGTTTGGAAATAGTAAACAGAGGTGAAGGGAGGGGAGAGGGTTAAAGAAGAAGCATTGAGAGCTTCAATCTCCAAACTTTTCTCTAAGTGACTTCAAGATGTTAACTTTCAGAATGAATAAGGTGACATTTTTCTAAATTCTCCAGAGGTTTACTGGGAAGCCAACATCATTTTCATGTCACTGGAACAACTTCAAGCAAAATATTTATTGCATCATGATCTGCATGACAATAACAAATGACACTTCTGTCTTCCAACCAGTTTAGATTTAACCTGCATTTCAGAAGCTTCTTCACAGGCGTTAGGGGCACTCCCAGCATTTAAAGTGCATTTTAATTATCCCATTTAGACAAACCTCCAAGTTGGTCACATTCTCCCCTCCCTTACTGAGGACACAGGCCACCACCTACTAATTTAACTGCCTGAAATCTGTCTGTTGCTGTGGAGAAGTACTGACCTGTATTTAAAGTACTGAAGGTCTATCTAGAGCTGCTAACCACAACAGAAGCAACAAAGCCTATCAGCAATGCTTCGCAGGGACAGCTGCAGGTTAGAGAAGAACAGAGTAGTGAAAATCTAATGCAGAACAACTTATGTTGGAAGGAAACTCAAGGCCTCTAGTTCCAGCTTTTGCCCAAAACAAGGCTAATTTCAGTTGAACGCTGCACAAGAACAGAGATCCCTCCATCTCTCTGAGCACGTCTGACCATCCTCGTGCTGAAGATCTGTTTCTTTACATGTAGTTGGAGGGTTCTTTGGTGAAGCTGGTGTCTGTTTTGTCTCACACTTTTGCTGTGCCTTTGCAAGAAGCACCTCGCTTCACATTCTTTGGCTCCCATCCCCTAGGCAGCTGAAACCAGCAGTTATGTCTGCCCCTTAGTCTTCTCCAGGATACAAACCCAACTCCCTCAGCCTCTCCTCATCCCCCATGTGCTGCAGACCACATCCTGCTCAGCGGCTTTCTCCTGGACCAGTTCCCATTTGTCCATCTACCCATACTGCAAAGCCCCACACTGGATACATTACTCTAGATGCAGCCTCACAGCTACCAAGCAGACGTGAACAATCATGTTCCTCAACCTGCTCTTGCTAGTGGAGCCCAGTGCACAGTCACCCTTTGCTGCTGCAAGGGCACACTGCTGGCTGCCATCCAGCTGACTCTGCCAGTACAGGCACAGATGTAAAGTATCAAGCTTCATTTCAGCAGGTGCCAGGGTGGCTCAAGTCCTCCAAGAGAGCCAGGGCCTATGATCATTGTTATCTCAAGGTGGCTTTGTCCACTTCCTGGTCTTGATGGGACAGGTGCAGTGCAGATGCTCACTGTAATGCCCTCTGCTTGCTGTCCCCTCTAATCCTGATCGCTCAGCTCACAATAAGCTCACTGTCCCCCCTGAGCATTCAAGGTGTACCTTGGCAGAAACACAATCCCTCCATCTTCCCTGCCCAGCCTTCATGCAGAACATGCACTACAGCACTCTGGTTGCATAATCACATTTCTGTGATCCGAGGGAGCTCACAGGCCTGCAATGCACAGATTTCTCATTTCACTTGGCCATTTCTCATCCACACTGTGTATTCCAGTACACCTGAGATGACACACGGCTTCCGAGCTATCCCATATGCATTAGCCCCCTCCATCCCTCCATTTATCTGCTAGAGAAAGCACATTAGTTAACTTATTGCTAAACAAAGCACTGTGAAGGCATTCAAGCCTGCCTACACTAGCTAGCAACAAGTTTGGGGGGTTTTTTGTTTGTTTTTAAACAAGCTGCTACTTTGTCATTCAAGACTGATTCATGAGAATGTTCGACAAACTTGGAAATTTTACCCTGCTAGCCATTTATTCTCCTCAAGCTTCCTGAATCTATTACTTTCTGACTGTGCTAGTGATAGGACTTGTTTCTGCAATGTGGCCCCCATGCAGCATGATATTTAGGAACACAAGAGAAAAGCTTAAGACAGGCTTGAATCAGAACAAGTGATGTTCAGCCTTAGCTCCTCCAAGCACCCTGCATCTCTTCTATTATGGGACATAGATGCATAAGAGGTTCAGCCACAGTATGTAGAGAAGACTAAAAAGGTGTGCTGGAATCTTATATTTTTGCTGTGTACAAATATCTGTAGACAGAGTTTCCCCCTCAAAATAAAATTAAAAAATTAATATATTCAGCACGACCTCTCTTCTCAGGGCAAAACAGAACAAGCACTATTTTACATTGTGTCACATTTCTCAGTTTCCAGTTTCTTAAGAATAAACATTACATACTGATGCTGCTTACTGTATTATAGTCAATCATGTTACATGATTATTGTATGTATTTGAACTTCCTGTCTCTGCAACTACATTTTAATTTCAGAAATATGCTGACTACAAGGCAAGGAGCAAGAACCTCATGTACTTGCCTTCTGAACACACCAAATAGGAGAAGAAGGGCTATATCTTGTATACATATGACTGCTAATTATTTTTTTAATCATGGGAAACCAGCCAGGCATGGGCAGAACCCCAAGTCTTTCAAGACAGGCAAGTCTCAGGAACCTGTGTCTTCTTAATTCTCATTAGGAGCTGACCCAGTAGATAAACATTATTTTATCAGATGCATGTGCACTATGTACATTAATTTGTGCTGTTACTGTATTGATGGTTAATAGAGACTAGTGATGTAACACTGTGTTCTATTTCTCCATAAACGCTAACACCACATAGCAGGTAACAGACTAGTGAAAGAAGTTGATCCATTTAGCTCCAAAAGATTACTTGCACCACCTACAGGTCTTAGCAGAAGGTTACAAGAGTCTTCTTTGAATAAAACTTTCAGACATCTAATTCTCACTACTGGAATAAAAGCTAAGTCCAAATTCCCCCTGTATAAGCAAAACAACAGTCTAACTTCAAAACACTGTCACCTAACATCAGTTCAACCTGGGGAGTTCAGCCTAATTTGGTAAGAATTTTGCACTGGTTACTGTTAAATGGAGTCCTTTAAGCACACTTCAAACTAAAAAATAACCAGCAACTCCCCTTGATGAGAAAGGACCTACATGACAAACCACTTGATGACAAACCACCTACATGTTCTATAGCTAGTAATTCTTAAGACAGCCACAATACACTGTAAAGCCTACAGAAAACAACTTGGCAACCGAGTATCTTTCAAAACATTTGAATTTGTCAATACATCTCATCAGTCCCACTAACAGCTTCTCTTATTATGATAGAACCTGCAGATTAAGAAGTCCTACACATTTGGAAAAACATTAAGATTGGGAGAATGGCACAGCAACAGCTTACAAGTAAAACACATTGCTTTTATCCCAAAGAATTAAATTTATCAAAGTAGTACCTGAAAGCAAGATACATTCAGACTTAGGTATAGAGAAAATATATATATATATATACTCTTATTCTTATGTAAGAATAAACTGAAAAACTATGACTACAGTATTTCAGTGTCTGCAAGTACAGATTAAAACAAATTACTTTTAACAAATTGCAGCCCTGATGATTCTGTGGCTGGGCAAGACACAGGAGGTTATCAGTGGGCCTCTTTCAACCTCATAACACTTGGATACACCAACACTTACAAGCTTCACTAAGAGCTTAACTCCATTTAATTACTCCCCTCCTCTTTTAAATACAGCTTTTCCTAAATGTAGCCAACATTAGCCATGCAGAATCGCAACACAAAAAAGAAGAGATGATTGTAACTGTACAAAACAGGTCAAGTTACATTTTCTGCCTGTAATTTAACCTGTTTTATAAAGAAAACATCAGAGGTCCTGAAAGTTTGGCAGAGAGGTGATGCCCAGTATTAAGCAAGTAAGTCTGACACAAAATTTAAAATTTCCAACATTTACTTTGATAGAAGAAAATTATAAATGAGAGTAATAAATTTCAAAATCTTAAAACCAGCATAACCATAAAATTGAAGTTGGCTGAAAACTTAGGATCCAAAACTGACACAAGTAGATGATCCTAGGTACATAATCAAGAACTAATGATGAAAGCTCTTGTAACACACAAGAGTAAGAGCATTCAACAAACCTGGGGACAAATATTTTAGTGTCACATTAATAACATTTCTAAGTGGGCTATGATCAAATTACTAGGCATCATTCTGCAAATTATCGGAAAAAGCAGGAAAAAAAAAAAAATGTTGAAAAGTAGAATAACTCAGTCTCCAGAAATCTAGAGAGAAAACTACCCTTTGCATAACTTCTTCAAATATCAGCATGTCCAAGCTAGTATTTCTTTTTTTGTGAGTAGTGATCTGTGCTAAAGCCCAACAGCACATATAGACATGCCTGTAATGCCTTATCTGAAATAAAAGCCTTAGAGAAGCTATCAAAGTTAAATTCAGTTCTCTGGCTTCTTCTGCTTTATCAAGATACACATTAGCATACATCTTGCTTAATTCATACATTAACCTGCTGACAACTTGAGTTGCATGAAGTTTGGTTTTAGACTAATAATATAACTATGTTTACCATGACTTTAGAAGCATAACTTTTGTTTTCATGGTGAACCTAATCAAGAGATAAAATACACACAGTAGGAATACAGCCTTTGCAGTTCTCCCTTCTGAAAGACGGAGAATTTTCTGTACATTTTCAGGAGAGATTTGCCAGATTCTCTAAGGGCTGGCATCAACGGATACTGCTATCTACTGGTAAGACAGGCACACGGTCACAGGCAGCAGTATGATAGAGAAAGGAAGAAAAAGACCACTCATATTTGGGTCACAATATCTAGGCAAGATATTATAAGAGTGACCCACTATAACCAAAGATGGGGTTTTTCTGGAGATACGAAGAAGTCACTACTACTTAATTGTTTGGGTGGTTTCTTGATTTTTTTAATTGGTAAACTGGAAGTGACATCAAAATATTATTATACAGACTGAGCATTTGCAGTATGAATAATAGTGAGGAAGTGGCTGCTACACTGCCTTAGCCTATAGCATGAATCATTTAACCATCAAAACACATCATACCTCCTCTTTAAAATGTCATAACTGTAAAAAGCATTTAAATTAACAGTAATCTGTCAATCTGCACCTCAGGGAAAAATATTTTCTGCTCTGTTAAACTACAGTTGTGTTGTTACAGAACAGCACTAATTATTTCTTGGTTGTAGTATTTTGTGCTTAAAAAGAAAGAGCCTTCTGTAAAATAGTTACCAGCTTAAGTCTATCAAACACATAATACTGTTACCTTTCTTCAATTCTATTCTTGTCCATAAGTGGTTGTTTGATCCACTGATTAACTAGTCTTTGTCCTTGGGGGGTTCTGCATTTGTTTAGCAAACCAGCTAGAGACTGTGCAGTATTAGCATTTTCCACAGAACTCTGGAAAGAAAAAAAAAAGTTAGTGAAGTTTATTGACAACCACAGAATGTCACTCAACATTGCCACCTAGGAAAAGATCAGTGTTTCTTCTGTATTCAACTTGGCACCCATCAAAAACAAGTAAATTAAACAGCACAGCATTAAAGCACTTACACTCTGGTCCCTGGAACCTGGCAAGCAAAGAATAGGTTTTTCTATCTTCAAACCAATCCTGACTGAACAGAAAAGTTAGAAATATACCTAGTCACTGGGCAGTTTTCCCTTTGAATAGGAAAAGTGGAAATATACCTAGGTATTTGCTGGTTTGTCCTCTATAAGGTCAAAAAATAGGGGTCCTGTCCATGGAAAAAAAGCAGCAAGAAACAGGACTTGGGTTCAAAGGGTTTGGCTGGAGATCTTTGGGTGAAGGGGGGGAGAAGCAGGGACACAACAGAAGGAGGCAATGGAAAAGAACAGAGTTATTAAAATTCTTTCAAGCTTCCCCAGATCATTTTTGGAGTACTATAAACTTCTCTAAACTTACTGTGTTCAGATTACAGTCTACTATCTGTAATTTAGGTCTAATATTAACTGGACTCAAGACAGCTTTTTGGGCACTTTTACTGGGGTTTTCTTTGGGGTTTTTGCATGAACAGCTAGGAAGCAAAACTTTTGTTTATCACTGAAAAACAGCAAACAAATTTGTTTCAACTCTTAACTTTGAAATGAAAATCTCAACCCTTTCTACCCAAATACACCTGCAATTAAAACAGCACACAAGCATGCAACCAGGAGTAGGTCTGGATGCCTGTAAACAACTGGGATGTAGAACTAGCATTACCACAACAGGAAATGAATGCAGCGAGAATGTATACTGACACATTTAACCCCTGGGAAATCTAGTATCTGAAGTAGATGTGCCTATTCTCAGTGTTCTGGACAGCATTACATACGAAGAACTACTAAATCCCAGAAAGTGTCACACAACACAAATAATCTACTTCAGTACATCCAAGTTGGAAGGCTACAGCTTCATATAATCTGATGCATCTGCTGCACCATAAGAACTTTACCTACATATCTCACAGAGCAACTCAAAGTACAAAATATTTTGCCTTAGCTTTAGTGCCTGCCCAAAAACCTCCCCACAGCCAGCCTGCTGCACAGGCAACACAGGTTTCTGCTACATGGCAAACACCTCATTCCAAAGCTCCCAAGAGCCCCTAAAGATAGGCATGGCAGTGTATTTCCTATCCCAAAACATGTAATACCTGCAAGGACTTACAAAGGGATGTAGCTAAGGCAGTGTTGAGCTTCCTAGAATACCTCCATAAAGTTTGAGAAGATATGTAATTTTTGCTTCATTCCCTAGACAGTGGCACAGAATCAGGAAATAAAGGAAAAAAAAAAAAAAATCAGAATATCTCTCTCCAGGGTTGACCAGCTCAGATGCTGAATATTTCCTCCAGAAATTCCTCTGAGGTAAACAGGGAACATATTTGGGATTTCTTTCTATAAATCTGAAACTCAAACAGATTAACTCCAAGCAAAGACCACTAAAGCAGGATTTACTAACACAAAAACAAAAGAGAAGCTGATAGAACACACCACTTTGAGTCCACATTTTCCTACAACTATAAAAAGAAGCAAAGCAGGAAAACAGACATAGTAGGAGGGGTGTGTGTAAAAAGTAAAACTGTCACTGGCCAGTTAGTATGCCATGGTTCTTTCAGAGTGTTCTTAAGTCCTGTCCTGTTCATTGCCCTGCCTGCTGCAGCCAGCCCTCTCTTTCCATTCCCAATGTGGAATTCCTGCCACGTGCTTCCTGTTCCACTAATTCAGGTTCCTACTCTCTTTCCCAAAAACACCACCACTGTATGAAGCAACTGTGCTTTGGAGTTCCCTATCTACAGAACTCTCCTCCCCTCCCACACCCCAAGTCTGCTCCTGCCACCAGAGATGTGAACTCCTCTTGACTAAAAGCAAGTAAAGACAAAGCATTTCCCCACTGCCCAGCCAGACTCCTCAGCAGCTACAGCCACGATGTACTCCCATGGCTCTTCCCCATCTGCATTCGACATCGACACTCGTTTGTGGCCACTTCCCACCTCCTTGACAATCTTCTCTTCTACATTCAAAGCAAGCTAACAAAAAACAAAAACAAAAGGTGGTGACAGCAGCTAAGTGTTTAAAACACACACTGTATGGGAGTAGCTGAAAACAAAGATAAAATGTAGAAGTTGTCATTAATCAGGACCCGGGGAGTTGTGACTGGACAGGCAGCTAAGTAAGTATATTGCAAAACACTTACCAATTCAAGCGTGCACTTCTTACCTGAAAAAGGTTGAGGGCTTGAACAGCTGCATTATCTAGAACCATATATTGACTAAGATCAAAAGTAGTCAGTTCAAATTGTCCAAAATTAGACTCATCTGACAGCAACTCTAAAAACTTGATAATGGCCGACAACGATAAAATAGCAACCTGGAGTTTGAAACAAAACAACACACCACATTCTAGTGAGAAACACTCCTGAACCAGGGAGTATTTGATCAATGCCCCTGGAAAATTACAATCAGGGAAGACTTTGAGCCATGTCAATTCCAGCAAGGCTGTGAGAGACTCATCCTGTTTGACAAGACTCCATTTTCATAGGGACATTCCATGGCAATGCAGCATCTTTCTAGGTAGGTGCAAGAACAACAAACTAGACATTTGCATCATCTGATAACTAAAATGTGAAGTGCACACCTCGTTGGCTTTCCAAAGCTGTTATCAAGACGTTTCTGGCTCAGGAACACAAACAAGTTACTGCAGATAAATGAGATCTGATGGATCATCTCAAGACATGGTTTCAGGGTTAGTTTTCAGCCAGAACAAGGATCTGCTCTGACTCACTGCATGGCATTACAAATGCTAGTGAGGCAGCAGCATGACTGACTTGTTCAGTTGCAACACACTTCAAACAATTTTAACCTGTTATGAAATCACACATTAAGAGAGAATAACTCTGTACCTTACACCTGCAGTGAGTATCAGCAGTGAAGGACACTTTAAAACATGTTTATCCCAAGCAAATTACCTCATTTGCAGCCAAGAACAAACACGTTCAGTTCACACACAGGCACTAAATCATATGCTTGAGCCAATAAGATGATGTAAATCACAGAAATATTATCATAAACATTACTTTGTTTTCAAATGCAAATTTTCCTGTCATGCAAAATAATCAGAAGTATTGTATATCAGTCCTTAGGCTAGACAGATTATGAACAGGAAGCACCTCTTGTGCACAGTATTTACTTACCAAAGTTTACTACTTTAAAGTAGTAGGTGAAGGGTTTTCTCATTTTTCACCAGGACCCCTGGAATCCAGCTTTGACACAGACTCAAGCTGAGCAGAACTGCTAAATGCTTCAGCAAGAACATAGCTTAATACACCATGGGTGATACCATATACTTTCCCAGAAGTATGGGAATACAGCATAAAACAGGACTAAACGAGGACAGGGGAGATGAGCTCACAACTGGTGCACACACTACTCTGCTTCTAAAAACCAGAAGCACATTAAACATTGCTCTGTGCTCACCTGCTTTTCCATCTCTGGCAATGCTGCGCTATTCACTTGTTCTTCCTTTTTTGATTTTAACAAGCGATTGAGATCCTGAACAATATCTTTTGTTGTGAAATCTGCCTTCTTCCTGTCTGTAATCAGGATTCCTCCCCTCTGAATGACCTGTTGTCCATGAACACAAGGAGTTATCCATTACTTTCAATATTCAGGGAACAGATGTTCACCACACAGAAGCAAACCCTGAAGAGATATTTATTTACTGCTAGGTTGCAGAGAAGAATGACAAGATTTTACCCTTAGAACAACTTTTGCTGATTAAAACGCAAATGAGTCAACAGACAAATAATGCTTTAGGGCTGCATAAATCAAAACTTCTTCGAGTTAACATACTGCTCCTTCATTTTTCCAGAAATCACAGAGCCTAGCTAGGTGTAAGCCACAATGGTTCCCTTACTTGTCGCAGTTTTCCCATCTCTCCAGCAGTCTCTCCTCCTGGTAGCACACACTCCTTTGGTCCTAGTTGAACCAGCAGAGCTTCAAGGTTTGAGAACTGATCATTATCTGGAAACTCACAGACACTCAATTTTCTCAGTGTAGTGTCGACATAACCCACTCCTACGACTCTTTGTCCATCTGTAGTTGACAGCTTAACCCCCACAACCCCAATGGCCGTTGACATATCATTGTTGGCAAAGAGAACTTCCTCAAACTGGGCAAGATTTCCTGGAGAACCCTATTTAGAAAAGAAATATACTTTTAAAGAGTGTGTATATACACACATACTTTTTCTTTAAAAAGTACAATAACTGGTAAAACTAAGTACTGTACAGTCCATTAATATGCAACATACAGTTGTTCTATTTTTTTTAACCGTTAAAATTTTACATATCTACACAAAGTGAACTGCTTCATGTTTCCCTTATAACCCAACCTATGGCAAAGACACAAAACAAAATTTTCCAACCTCAGAGCTACAGAAAACATGGGGATATGTAGCAGAACACATGATTTACTACCATATCATCCATATCAGTCCCTGAAAATCCCAAAACTCCACGCTGAGGGTCTCAGGAAAGAATTACGGGGTTTTTTTCTTTCAAATCACAACTGTAAAGAAAAGTTGAACATTGTACCTTGTATGCTAAATACCAGTCATTTTCTTTGACAGATTTACTCCCTGCTTTGTTCTTGTAGACTTCAACTCTGTAATGACGAACCAGAAGCAGATCTCTCACAAAAGACTCAAAGTTCATTTTACTGAGCACAACACTCTCAAGCTTCTGAGTTCCTACAAAAAAAAGGAAGAAATAAAATTATGAGATACTTGAAATTGTTCATGAAGTTTATTTTCTTTAATAAAATTCCACAAGAATAGCCTTCATGAAGGACAGTATTCTAACACCAAAGAAGCAAAGTTGTAAAATCCAGGAAACAACACAAAACCACAACATTTAACTGGTCAATATTAAGAATGAAGAAAGCATACTCCATATCCAAATAAAAACAAAGTTCTCTTTCAAATTTCAGTAAATCTATACATATATACAAAGAGATCTTTACTCTTACTCTTCCTCTTTCTTCTGAATGTTCTTGACTGGTTTCTAATGAATGTTTCACACATCTTAATCTAATGAGTGGTGGAAGCCTGCTACAGGTTCTCCTTCTGGATAACATCTTTTCTTTCCTGGCTAAGCCACTTTTTGTTGACAGAACAGACTGTCACCCTGCCTGCACTCAGAAGACAGCAAGACACGTGCTAAAGATATTTCCCTTTTATGACAATACATACTGTAAATGCAACATATTATCAAGTTTAAAAGTTTACGTTAAAACCTAACTTAGAAAGTGCCTCACTGACAAACTTCCTGCTTCTGTTCTGATAAAGGTGCAGAAGATGATACAGTCCAACAAATTTAATTTCATATGGCTGCTAAGAGGAGCAATACCACTTTCACATCTCCATCTCCTGTGCCAGCTCTGGCACCAGCCGACTCACAGAACAAAGTAATTCCACTACTACACAAACTGGGGTTGCAGGTGAGTATATTAAGCTTCTGAAATCATCTTGAAAGCAAAAAAAATGTAGGTTTTTGCTGACTTTTACTTGGATGTGCTAGATAAGGCTTTAAAAGTTTTAAAACCAGAGCTGAGAGTCACATGCTTACAGCTATGAAATGTTCACTTTTAAATGGAATACAAAAATAATACTGATGCATGTTTCTAGTCTGGAAGACATATCAAGTTCTACACTTGAAACTATCAAGCTCAGCAACAAAACCAACTTGTGGAGAAGTTTTGTAAGGTGTGTTTTTGTAGTTCTGAGGAGGGGCTGGGAGTTTTTTGGTTGGTTGGTTGGTTGGTTTGGTTTTTTTACATATTAGCTCAACATCTGCAATAGAAAATGAAAAGCAGATGAGAATCTTATTCTTTTTTTAATGAGCACACACACAAATTCATTCATAGAATCATTTTGGTTGGAAGAGACCTTTAAGATCATGAAGTCCAATCATTAACCCAACACTGTCAGGTCACCACTAAACCATGCTCCTCAGCACCACATCTAGACAGCTTTTAAATACCTCTAGGGATGGTGATTCCACCACTGCCCTGGGCAGCCTGTTCCAGTGCTTGACAACCCTTTCTGTGAAGACATTTTTCCTCATGCCCAGTCTAAACCTCCCCTGGCACATCTGGAGGCCATTTCTTCTTGTCCTATCACTTATTATTTGGGAGAACAGACTGATACCCACCTCTCTACACCTCCTTTCAGGTAGTAGGATCTCTCCCAAGCCACCTTTTCTCCAGGCTAAACAACCCCAGTTCCCTCAACCATTCCTCATAAGACTTGTGCACTAGACCCTTCACCAGCTTCATTGCCCTTCTTTGGACACACTCCAGCAACTCAATGTCTTTGTAGTGAGGGGCCCAAAACTGAACACAGTACTCAAGGTGCAGCCTCACCAACGCCAAGTACAGGGGGTCAATCCCTTCCCTAGTCCTGCTGGCCACACTATTTCTGATACAAGCCAGGATGCCACTGGCTTTCTTGGCCACCTGGGCCCCCTGCTGGCTCATGTTCATCTGGATGTCAGCCAGAAACCCCAGGTCCTTTTCCATCAGGCAGCTTTTCAGCCACTCTGCCCCAAGCCTGTAGCATTGCATGGGGTTGTTATGTCTGAAGAGCAGAACCTGGCACTTGGCCTTGTCAGACCTCATACCACTGGCCTCGGCCCATCGATCCAGCCTGTCCAGGTCCCTCTGCAGAAACTTCCTACACTCAAGCAGATCAGCACACCTGCCTATCATCCACAAACTTCCCCTTGATCCCCTCATCCAGATCCTTGATAAAGATATTGAACAGGACAGGCCCCAGTACTGAGCCCTGGGGAACACTACTTGTAACTGGTCCCCAACTGGATTTAACTCCATTCACCACCACTCTCTGGGCCCGTTCATTCAACCAATTTTTTATCCAGCGATGTGTATGCCCATCCAAGCCATGAGCAGCCAGTTTCTCCTGGAGAATGCTGTGGGAAACAGTGTCAAAAACTTTATTAAAGTTCAGGTAGAAAATATCCACAGCCAAACATGTTTATTTTGCTAAGTATGAGCCAATAAGTTTGCAACATTATGTTCCTTGAGATTAAGGACAGTACTAAGGTTTGCCTCCTCTGACAAGGTAATTTATCTCAATGCTCTTACATCTGACATCTGCAAGCTCCATCATCTTATACCAAGAGATAAGTAAAAAGCAACAGGGGGGGGAATGGAATAGAAAACTTTATGCAATACATAATTAAATGTTATTTACTTCTGCAGGCCATGGTCAGTCAAAAGTGATGTTACCACTGTTGATCTATCACCTGTACTATAGAACTGTACAAGTCCTCAGTTATCATAGAAAATATCATGCCATTATTTTTACGAATAGAAATCTACCAATGTGCTGGAAAAACATTACTAACTGCTGTTAGTCTGCGCAACATGTTGTGTTCAACCAACTATCCACATCTGACAGCCTCTAGGATGAGCTTATGTGACAAGAAGTATACACTCAGAACCGTGCTTTCTGCTGTAGATACCCTCCCACGTTTGTACGCCTACATCTGTCACATGCATCCTACTCAGAATGGCTACTCATTTCAAAGCTGCAAGGGGCTGAAGAAGGAAGATTTGCGTTCAGTTCGGCTTGCTTCCAAGCCACAATGAACCAGAGTGGACATTAAAATCTGGAGACCTCTTAATATCTCCTTACACTGACCAGCACAGGGGAGACCAGTAGGTCTCGCTGCCTCTATGCTCAGCAGCGACACCCGGGGTGCCGCGGGTACCGGCAGCCCAGGCCCGCCTGCAGTGGCACGGCGGGGAGGGAACGGCCGCTCCCCCACGCCCCCCGCCCTGACACGGGCCCTGCCTTTCCAAAATGACGCCACGGGGAACTTAAGCCGAACGAAGCCACGCAACACCACGACTGACCGCGACAACACGCAGCCTCCCACCCCGAGTGCCACCCGGGAGGCCTTGCCCTTGACAAGACGCCACTGCAGCACCAGCTACCGGGCCTGCCCC
>VYZX01004773.1:185111-226159 GCA_013401335.1 Brachypteracias leptosomus | reverse complement strand
GGGAAGCGTAGCCCGGCGAGGAGAGCGGCCAGGCCCCGCCCGCAGGGGATCGCCGCGGGAGTAGTGCCAGCCTCGGACTGCCTGAATCATAGAATCTTTTAGGTTGGAAAAGCTCTACTCTAACAAGTCTGCTGGTAAACAGTGTTCCTCAGCACCACATCTACAGGGCTTTTAAACGCATCCAGGGATAGCGATTCAACCCCCTCCCTGGGCAGCCTGTTCAAGGGCATGACAATCCTTTCAGTGAAAAAATGTTCCTAATGTCCAGCCTGAACCTCCCCTGGCACAACCTGAGGCTGTTTCTTCTTGTCTTACCTCTTGTTACTTGTGAGAAGAGACCAACCCCCACCTCCCTACAACCTCCTTTCAGGTAGTTGTAGAGAGTGATAACATCTCATCTCAGCCTCCTTTCTCCAGGCTAAACAGCTCCAGTTCCCTCAGCAGCTCTTCATAAGACATATTTTCCAGACCCTTCACCAGCTTCACTGCCCTTCTCAGCACCCGCTCCAGCACCTCAAAGTCTTTCTTTTAGTGAGGGGCCCAACACTGAACACAGTACTCAAGATAAGGCCTCAGTACAGGGGAACGATCATTTCTCTGGTCCTACTGCCCACACTATTTCTGATAGAAGCCTGGATGCTGTTGGCCTTCTTGGCCACCTGGGCACACTGCTGGCTCATGTTCAGCCAGTTGTTTATCAGCACCTCCAGGTCCCTTTCTGACAGGCAATTTTCCAGTCACACCTCCCCAAGCCTGTAGCATTGCATGGGCTCGTTGTGGCTCAAGTGCAGGACCCAGCACTTGGTCTTGTTGAATCTCATTACAACTGGCCGTGGCCCATCGATACAGCCTGACCAGGTCCCTCTGTAGAGCGTCCTTACCCTCAAGCAGATCAACTCTCACCCAACTTGATGTCATCTGCAAACTTACTGAGAGTGCACCCTATCTCCTCATCAAGATTGTTGATAAAGATATTAAACAGGAGTGGCCCCAATACTGAAATCTGGGGACCACCACTTGTGACCGGCCGCCAACTGGATTTAACTCCATTTACCACCACTCTTTGGGCCTGGCCATCCAGTCAGTTTTTTACCCATCGGAATGTACACCCAACCAAGCCATGAGCAGCCAGTTTTTCAGTTTTTTAATCTCAGTGCCGAGACCCACATGATTATAAAAGTTGTCTATGTCCAACTCAGGTCAAACCTGCAGTGTGCAGGCCTCATTCACATGGGCACAGTCAGCAAAGGTCTTCTCAGGAGTGGAAGGGAGCCCTCAGGAGTCATGCTGAAGTGGTTGGTCCACTTACTCCATGAGGAGGAGAGTGTCCTGTGGACCAGGAGCATGGAAGCCTGCAGGGTTCAGTGTGCTGAGGAGCTTCCTAGGCCGCCAGAAGGCAAATGGTGTAACACAGCCTGAGTACAGGGCTGCCAACTTGTTCAGACTGCCAGAAGGCAGAAGACTGGGAATTTAATGGGCCCTCTGCTTACAGGGGAATCGTGTCCAGAGATCCCATATGTCCCCTCAGGCAAAGAGAAAGCAAATCTCACCCTCCTTCCAGGGGGACCATTTCTCCAAGCCAGCACAAGGAACAACATGGGAAAAGGCCAAAACCCCCAAGACCTGCCCCCCGTGTACACACTGAGGTCACTCAGCTCAGGGATAGAAAGGGCATTGACTGTCCTGCTTGGGGAGGTCCCAAGCCCTGGCTACAGAGTGGACCCCGTGCCCAGAGTGCTTCATTTTTTTGCTTTATTGTGATCTTTTCCTTGCACTGTCCTAAGCATTTTTCCTTTTTTGTTTTTCCTTCTGCTATAAAGACACGAATATAGAGAGTATAGTTCCCAATCTTTCATTTAGTTATTATTATTTAAGAATAAAGGGAAATCCCAGGCTTCTTCAGCTAAATCAAGTCTTCTTGGAAACTTCTCATCTCATACTACTTTTCTTTTTTACAGTGAGTTCCAAACCGTGATTCTTGTACCCCAATTCAGCTGTCTGTACCCTATCACCTACAGACAAAACACGTCTTAGATTTTACATGCCATAGCATTTCTTGCATAAATGCTTATCCCTTCTTCTGTTTTGTGTACCTTGCTGCTTCAGACATCTCCATGTCTATGTCCCATTACTTTCTCTCTCTACCGTATGTTACTTCAGCATCTCCAATCTCATCTCCCACCTTCCTCACAGCCCACTCCTGTTTCCAACTATGGAATGCTTTTGGTACCTCTTTCCCTAGATCCCTCACCTGACTTCCTCACTTCTTCTTTCCGCTCGGTGAATCAATGTGCTCGTCTTTAATATTTCTTGGTGTGGATAGGAGCTTTTCAAAGGGCCTTTAGAGGTCTACTCAGGACTACTTCAGGTTTTCATACTAAACTACCTGTTTACCACTGGGGCCACTCTGATACCTCAGTCTGAAGGTGTTGCTATTTGCTGCCTGTCCCTCCCCAGGGACCACTTTGGTGTCCCCACATCTGCCCCATTCCTGCCCAGTGCCACTCTGGCCTGCCTGTCCCCACCTCAGCCTTCCCACCCAAACCCCAGTCCTGCACCCCTGAGGTAAGATAGCTTTTCCAGAAAAGGCCTTCAAAAGTCCTTTGCAAATGGACTTGCTGAAGGACCATGGGCAGTTCTTGTGGAGAAGAGAAAGTCCAATCTGCCTTCATTTGACTTAGGAAGGAAGAAGCAAAGCATAAGCTCACTAGAGCTTTGTAGTTGCTCAGAATCTTCCTTTTATCTCTGTAACAGCTGTAAAAATTACATTGCTCTGGCAGGGCAGTTAGATTTATTTTCAGCATGAATAAGTCTACCTTTCCTAGCCTGTTTTCAGAAGTGGTTAAACTATCTGGCCTGACACTTCCCTCCACCAGAAGTGTTTGCTTGCAGCAGCACTCAGATCAGAAAAGTCAGCCTAAGTTATCATTTAGCAAATACATAGCCTTCTGAAGGCACTCATAATGTCAGGCAACCTCACCGAGAGGTGGTAATACCAGGTTAGCCCAAAATCCACATTGTGAATAGCTGGGATTGCTTATCTTTGTACATACTGATGACTAGAGATGAGCCAAAGATAGGACAAGAAGTAAAAAAGTGTGCTGTACAAACAGCTGGAGAGGAGGTGGGCTCCAGGGACCTCACTACCACTTTCAAAAGAGATAAAATAATGTCTGTTAAGCTGTAATTGCTATGTGTTGCAGTGCTTCCTTCTCTCCCTCCTGGGCTGGTTACACCTCTTCATTCAGTACTTTGCTCAAGGCAGCTCTGTTGAGCTGCAGGCACCCGTCTACAGAAAGCCACCACCTAAACTGGCCATGAATTCTCTTAGCGTGGTGACCACAGTCCACAGAAAACGTTTCTGTTGTGACATCTCTTCCACAAAAAATATCCCAGATCAATCACCTTTCCCCTGAGCTTTTGCCATTTTCTTTGCCCTGTCTGTTCTTCCAGGGCAGCTCAGTGCACTGGCTGCCCCACCCAGGTCCACCTCTGAATGGAGACCATCTTCCTGCTGCCAGACTTGTTTGCTTCACCGTGCTGTTGCTAACAGAGCTCTTCCTGCTTTCTCCCCTGCCTACCAGGAGCAATGGGAATGAGAAGATGGCTGCAGTGGCTGCACACATGGCACACTGGAAATGGATGCTAATCTAGACCTTCATTCATTTTGTTGTCTTCTTGTGCATAACTAGTGCATACAGAAAAGTTGCAACGTCTTTTCAATTAGCCAAATGGATGGCCTTTAACCACACTACAGAAAAAAAAAAAAAAAATTCTTTTTCACCAAAGGTTAATTAATATTCAAGTGTGATCAGTGATAGCTCTAATGCTTTTGAGTTGGTGAGGATGTTACCCAAAAATCTTGTATTAGGCTTGTGGGTATGTACGTATAATGCAGCAAATATTGGAGATAATATTAACAAAATCAGAATATTTAGTTAATGTAAGTTTGAAGACAGAAAATGTGGCTGTTGCCTTGTAAAGGATCTTTTAACTCTTGGGTGTGTACTTTTTTCACTCAGTTTGGCACAGCTCTGCTCTACTTTGCAGGCACCTGAATGCACAAGGATTCTGCAGTGCATTTAGGGGTTAGGAGAGAAAAAAACACTTCTTACCTGTATCAAGTTTTTACATCCTATATCCCAACATACAAGCCACTCCTACAGTGTGCCTGGCTGCCCAGCAATGGACCTTTGTCATTAATATGAGACCACAGCCTTTTCTGGGAGTTGCTAGAATTCACTAACTAGCAGTTGTAAAATTGGGGCAGCAGAGCTGTATGTTATGGCAATCAAAGTCCAGCAGGTGAGGATATAAATAAGCATAGTTTGCAAACAATGTTATTTCTCTGACCAAACTTACTATGATTGTTCAGGAGCATAAGGAGTGTGCCAGTGTCAACAGACCCTACGTACACAACACTCTGACCTTTCAGTTTGTAGTTGTGGAAACTACGCTTGGGGATTCTTTAGGCCTCTGGACTTTATTGGTCATGCTTTCTCAAATACATTATTTGCATACCCTCTTCTAAAAAGTCTCTCATTGTCTTTACATAAACATTTATTTAATTTTGCTCAGCAGTAATAATAACTAATGTATATATGCAAGTTTAATAATTCATAAGTAATAGATTTATACTTGCTTGTACAAACACTGTTTTTCCATGTTGTACATAGGCACAAACATAAATATTATTTTGAGGGCTTCTCGTACAGTTTGTGCCCATCACCTCTCTGTAGAAAAGATCTAATTTATTCCATCTTAAATTAGTTAAAAAATCTTTAGTGTGCCTTTCATATCCTTTATCACAGCTGACATTACATTAAATGAGAGGTATCGCAACTTTGTGTAGAACTTTAGAGTTAAAAAAAACATGCTTCTTCACAGAAGGAAGTTAATGAATTAGGCAAAGGGAAGCATTAAAACATTAACCTTTTCAAAATTCATGCAGTGACTAATAGCCTTTTATGAAGTTCTGCTGATGTGTTTCTTTTACAGGAAACTTGCTTTTTAACTTTGCTGAGTGCTTGCAAAGTATTAAGATAGAAAACATTTAGTATTTTGCTGTTTAATACCATACTAATTTTCAACGGCAATAATTTTTGCCAGGAGTTCAAAACAGTTCTATCTGTGAGAAGAAGCAGCACACACATCACATGTGGAAAGCCATCACTATCTGATGGTGGCTTCTTTAATTTCAGCTCATTAGTCCCTCTAGCTGTAAAATCGATAACAGAATAAAGTTGCAAGATGCTGATACGCTAGTTTCTCAGCTCTTGTCCCTCTTATCCTTTTCCATTTCCCCATAAACACACACTTCTATGCAGCTGGACTGTTGCACAAGTGCAGTGTCTAGTAAACGAATCAGAACAAAACAAAATCCAATATAAAGGTCAATAAAACTATTTAGAAAAGGAAATGAGGGAAACACCTATTACAGACCAGTATTTTGAGAGCTGAGCAACATCACGTTTGCATTGTAGTAACCAATTCTAGAAACAGATATAGTACAATCCCTTCAGTTGTGGGTTTAATTGAACCCATCTTCTATTTTTGAATTAATTTCTGGAGACTTTGTGGTTTTCTAACCCCTTTCAGTCGAATTCGACAAGGAAGACTGCAGTAGAGACACAAAGCTTGTGCAAGTATCTAGCATGAAAAACTCCATTAGGTAAAAAACCTGAAAAAGCTCTCAATGCCTTCCTCTACTGTGGGAATAGCAGGGAGAAAGCCATTTTCAAACAAACCGATTGGGCCAAGGTCCAGGCCACAGAGCAGGTACATACCAGCCAGTCAAGTCAGCACATGTGTAGCTCCAGCCCAGCACACGACACCTCTTTCCATCCCACAGGCCAAACGTAAGGTATGAAATGAGAATGGGGAGGGTAGGAAGAGGAGGAAGAGAGAAAACAGCAGCGTTATTGAAGAGAACAAAGGAACAGCAAGGATACCATATTGCAGACATTGAAGAAAGACTCTGCAAAAGGTGAGCTTACTGAAAAACTGGGCTTCATTTGTTTAACAGCTTACAGGACTGTATGAAATTCATCATACCTCAGCAGACTGCCCACATACCTGGGGGAAAAGGAGTGGCATATACTGGGAGAGGGAGAAACTGTCCTACAGAAGCTGTTACTGAAAAAAGTTTCCTGAAAAGGCTGCAAAGCTCTCCGGTAAATTCCCTGTGTCAGAATTTTTGTGCTTGGCATGAGCAGCAACATGACAGAGCAAATCACTGCACGTTTCCACTTCCCAAAACACCCTACAGACTCAAGAAAACTTTTGTAAGACCTAGGGGCTGCAGCAGCTCAGCAGGCACACCAAAGTTCACAGCACCAGATGTTGGAAGACCCAAGGGAACAGTCACTGCCTGCATCTCAACATCCAACACAGTAACCCCCAGGCATGTCAGCCACCACCTCATCCAAAGGCAGAAGGTATGCTGGTGACCTGTGACATCAGAGGTACATTCAACACAGGCCAGTGACTTCCCTGCTGCATGAAGCTCTCTCACGGGGTACGTTTCACAGGTAATTTTATGAACACAATATGTAGAATATCCTCTCAGCAGTTTCTCCTCCTTTTCCTGTTTTAGGCAGGGGGGGATCCAAACATACACCACATTAGTAATAAGATTTGTCATTCAGTTCCTTATCTTGCATCTCATTATTTCTTTGGCAGCAGGAGCTACAGCATTTCCTTTGTGAATCAGATATGCTGGATGGACTACACATTTACTTGCTACCCAATTATATATTACAGATTACTGACTGCCAAAGCAAGCTCTTTTATCCAAAGCTCTGGGAAGTTAATACCTGTGGAAGTTTGGTCTCCATGCCCATCCATAGTCATAACAGCAGAAAACAAATTCTAGCTGTGCAATAACTCTGCAAATCATGGTACTGGTGTAATAGCTCTTCCGCAGCTTCACCATCAGATACCAAGTCTACCCCCCCACCCCCACCTGAGATGTTCTAGATTAGAGGCTTGTTACAGTTACCTAGTATTTGAAAGAGTAGTCTATGCATTCCTGAAATCACTCCATTCACAGCATGTTTATTTTTTGTACAAACAATTCATGTTTTATCATTTTACTCCCTTTGCACTTTCAGAGTGAAAACAGGATAAAGCATACTTTTCACAGCTTTAAGAAAAAAAAGTCCTAGCCAGCTAATATCTCAATAGCATGATACAAACTTTGTTAATTGGAGCTCTCAAACATTTTCACCTATGCTGAGGTTGCTTGCTGTAAGGGAATACTACACCACTGAATTTGGAAGCACAACAACTTAAGTCATCATTTCAACATGAAATGAATTAGAAGCCTGTTTCAAAGTTTTATTAATTCAAGTAATAAAAAAAGTTACAGCAACTTCAAATATATACAAACAGCCATAAAAATGTCACGTTCAGTTTACAGAAGACAGCCTCATTACAACAATGGCTACAAAAAATCATTCTTTTCAATAAACCTCCCACAAGGGTAAAATAACCATTTAATAAGCATGTTTGCTCCATAAACCTAGTAACAGCAGTTGTCAACTCGTTTCATCATCATAAAAAAAAAATAAAATCAGGGAGTAATAGTTAAGTTTGACTTCAGCAAGATGGGACCTTTTAAGATTTAACTCTCAACAAATAGTAAAAGTAGTAGCACGGTTACCAGTCTTGGCTGTTAAAGCTTTAACAATCATTAAGTGAGCACAACTGCCTCCCTTTCAGGAGGAATCTATCTTTTTTTTAAAGAGTTAAGATCCATGCCTCCAATGTTTCTGTTGTCTTCTTGTTTGAGTCTTTGTCTTCAGCTGATTTAGTTATGCATTCAGTCCTCTATGCATTTCATTCATTTCCTTTACCTGGAGGGAAGGAGGTAGAGGGAGATCAACATTTGTGCTACTGCTCAAAGTAGTATCAGAGATGTCAATAGGACTTAACATCCTGATTTTCATTAGCAAAGGGATTTAACTAACACTAAGAATCAAACATGCTAAACCACCCTAACACTTCAGCTTTTTTTACTTTTTAAAAACCCCCAACAACCCAGCACTCCTCAGGGTGTGTGCAGGGAGCAAATTTTACTATTCGGCTACAACATCCTTTGGATTCCTTTACAAAAGGTTCTACACCCGAGGTGAAGCCCGGTGAACCATTTGTTACTATTCCATTGTAAAGTAGCTCTTCAACAGGAACTGCAAGCTCCATGCAAATACCTTAAGTAAAGATCTTCACGAGGGAACAAGACTATCAGTACTTCCTGTGGATTGTGTAGCCCTTACTATAGATATGTAAAAACAGTACTTGCTGTCAGCATCCTCTCCCACCCCGGGGAAATGCAGCACATCACCAGCTGCCTTTGGAACTAGTGCAGAGCGAATATGGTGAACAGAGATTAAAACTACTTCCAGAATTTGAACACTTTTAGTCTCCTTGAACATATCTGAAACACCAAAGGAGGCTTTTAACCTACAGCAAACTAAGGAGTTTCTGGATTCTGGCCAACCTCCTCCCAGTACATACACCATAAACAGAAATTAATTACCTCTGCTTTGACGTACTTCCCTTTCCTCCTCCTTGTTAAGACCTGCAAGAGGACAGAATAATGGTGAACTTTAAGTCTTGACTTACATGTGACTTCATCTGGCTGTGACTTCATTGAGTCATAACCTGGAACAGTGACGTTATGTCCTCTTTCCCACTCCTCAAGTCTTAAAAAAGAAGGCAGTTTAGAGAGGAAGACTGCTTCTATCAGAGTCCAATTACCCCACTATGTTGTTATTCCTGAAGCTACACTGCCACCCCTTCTGCTTGGCAGCTTTCTTAGAACTTACCAGAACAACAATCGCAGCAACTATCGCAACTATTACAACGACAATGACAGCAATGAGGCCGGGAGCCAGAGACTTCATGGAAAACTCTGGTGCTATTTCATCAACATAGTAGACCACTGTCTTCTCCAAATGCAGCATCTCGTTATTGATACTGAGGTTGAGTGAGTTCCCATAAAAGATGGGGTCACCTTTTACCTAAGAACAGATAGGAAAAAAGAGACTTGCTATTTCACTCTGTAATAGGCATTTCTCTAACCACTGTAATAATCCATCTTGCTTTAGCCAGGGTGCACTAAGACTCCTGAATGCAATGCAACATACACATCTAGCCCTTGACAAACTTTACCCATGACACACTTACATCTTTTTCAAAGTAGTAGGCCACATCAGCTATGTCCACATCACCAGCAGATTTCTCTGAAGAATTTTGCTTCAAGTCAACAGTAATGTAAGGTTTTTCATACTGCAAAAAAATAAGGTATGGTATATTAGGTGTCAGGGAGATGCTGGGATGAAGGTCGGACTTGATGATCCTAGAGGTCTTTTCCAACTTAAATGAATCTATGATAAACGGAATAGTTTAAATCCAACTATCAACTACACAGCAAAATATTATAATCCAACTTGTGAACTCACATCCTGAATCAAGTTTATAGTACTCATTCTGAGGCCAATGGTTAGAGTATGATTCAAATTCCGCTTTAGTGAAGTATGAATTAATCTACAGACTGAGAGCAGTATCTAATTTCTCAGCATTTCAGTTCAGATACAGATATTTACTAACTGTTCTATAAGTGTCACTATTTTGAGAGCTTCTAACAAGACTCATGCTGTACTTTCAAAGTTAATTACAACAAAACAAGATTCTGATACTTTACTAAAAATTATGTGCCTCTTACCAGAACACTAGTTATATAACGTCCATTCAGCAGGTAACGATTGGCAAATGTCTCTGTGAAGAACCTGTAAGGATATTAAAGCCATAGCTGTTAAAAGCAGTACTATTTTACGCATTGCTATTTTACACATTGTTTTCAGAAGCAGGGAAGAGTACAATTAGGTGTTTTCCAGCAGTCTCTGTGAGGGGTTGACCCCTGCTGGCAGCTAAATCCTCACCTAGTCTCTCACTCACTTCCTCCTACCAGGATTGGGAAGGGAATTGAAAGGGCAAAAACAAGAAAAAAACCACCACCACTCATGAGTCAAGATAAAGACCATGCAATAAAAGTGAAAGGGTTGGGTGGAGGAAATAAAAAACCTCCAAGCAGTGCAAAGACAATTACTCACCACTAGCAGACCCATGCCCAGCCAGTCTCTGAGCAACAGCTACCTGGGAAAAACTTCCCTCCAGAGTGATTGCCAAGCACTATACAATGAGGGATATCTCCTTGGTCAGTTTGGGTCAGCTGCCTCTGCTGAGTCCCATTCCCAACCTTTTACCCACACCCAACATACTCACTGAGGCAGCAGAGTGAGAGTCTGAGAAGGCCTCAAAACCATGTTCAGCAACAGCTGAAACACTGGTGACTTATCAACACTGTTTGCTCACCAGTCTCAACACAGCACCATACCAACTGCTACCAAGAAAATTAACTTAATCCCAACCAAACCCCCGGTACACTCTGATTATTAAATTATACCAGAGCTCTGTTAATTCCTAACAGTGAAGATGCACTCACTGAAGAACAAACACATACATTACTTGTTAGAGAAGAGATTGAACAGTTTTGAGAGTTCAGAAGAGGAGCTAGAAAGTAGCTGCTTTTGTTCCAGGTGGTGGGAAGATCTAATACAAGCACATTTCTCTTGCTCTATGACTTTTGACAGAGAGAAGTAGAAATTTTACTAAAAAAATTAGCTAAACTGTTTTTCTCCTGCTGCTTCTATGCAGCTCCTCCACCATCTTTGTCAGGTTACTTTTGGGGCATTTTCACCTTATTACCTTCCCTTTCCTTCAGTATATTGACTTGATAAAAAAACCCAACCTAGTAGTACATGCAGATATTGCCATGGCATCTTACTATCATCACTTACTTCCTTAAAGACTCCGTGTTCAGGGGAATGTTTCTCTCAGCGTGTTTCATTTCAATGATGATCCACCTGAAGTAACAGGTAATTACAATGAATATTCTTAAAGCGTGTGCACATAATGCATAGCAAAAAACTAACCCCAGGGAAAAAAACCAACCAAACAAAAAAAAACCAGAACAGTGGCAGAACAAAGACCCCTTCCAAAACCATCCTATATATCCTTTTTTCTGAAGCAGGAAAAAAGTACTAATCAAGTGTTTATTGCTCTACCTTCATTCTTCCCCAGCACATCATTCGTGCAGATAAATCCTCTACAGTGCAGAGCCTAATACAGGAATGTTTTCATATCACAGCACACTCTGCTGACTTACATTGTTCTGACCAACTGATTGCACTTCAAGTCCGCATCATGTTTGTCAGTTCTTCTAACACCAGCTGTATTCACACACCAACAGGTGGTTCCATTGCACTGCTTTGCCTTGAAAACACCAGAGTTTTCACACTCAGGATCATAAAGTCCATCAGTATCTTCAAACGCATCTTTTGGTTTGTCACGACGACCTCCTTTTGTGTGTGCCACTTCTGCTTTCATCAACAGGCATTTTGAAGTCACTAAAAATAACCAGAAAGTCATGTTAAGCAGCATCAGACCATGTATGTTCAAAACAAAGCTCTTAAGTCCATAAAAACACAAGGTTACATCAGAAACTAAATTTGAAGATGTTAATCTTTGAGAAATCCTTGCCATTAGAGACTGAATATTAAGGAGAATGGGGAAGCTTGCATCAGGATGAGCATAAAACCACAAAGTTACATCAGAAGCAACCAGATTTGAAGTCATTAGAAGGCAGAGCAGGTGCCTAACATGTAGGTGGTGCATAAAGTCAACACAAACGGGGTACGTCAGCTCCTGAAGGTAAATGCATAAGTCGGGCCACCTTCTGCTTCTTACAGCGAGAGGATCACCATAGAGCTTAGCTGAGCTCAAACCAAGAATAAGGTCTCAAGACAAGGCTGTTTCATGAGCCAAGAGTAAGGTCCTGAGTGAGACAAGGCTCTTTCAACCCTGGATTTGTAGGAAAAGTCACGATACGTGCTTACAAGGAGGCTAGAAATTAATCTTTGAGAAATCCTTGCCATTAGAGACTGAGTATTAAGGAGAACAGGGGAGCCTGCACTGGTATAAGTGTATACACATCCACACGACAATTCACACAGGAGGAATCCTAAACTCTTATCTCCCATCGCCAATGGATCCGAGAAACGAGGAAGCAACTTTCCTTCCTTGCTACCACTGTTTGCCGGGGCCTCAATGATCATTTTCAGACCTTCCCTTGAGCTCGGCTGGCACTGCCCGCACCACCCCGCCCCAGGGAGCGCCCCGGGCCCAGCGCAGCTCTACTCACGGGTGTTACAGTTCACAGACACGCCGGAGCCGACCGCATCGCACCAGCACACGCCGTTGGTCAACCTGCAGTTGGTCACACGCTTGTTCTTCTCGCAGATACACTCTGGAAAGAAAAGCAGCGCGGCTGTGAGCGCGAATGCCCCGGGGGAAAGCAGCCGCGCTCCTCCCGGTGGGGGGAGGCCGAGGCCAGCCGGGCACCCCACCGGCGCACCGCCGCCCGCTGCTCCGCGGGCGGAGACCGGGCAAAGCCGCCCCTGACCAGACAGAGCCGGCTTCCCAGCCTGGCCACCCGCCCTTCCCTGGAAAAGGGCGAGAGCTTCCTTGGGAACGGCTGGACCCCCTCGAAGGTGCTTCTCCGCGGGCTGCCAAGTCCCGCCAGCCAGAGACAAAGGGGCACGGAGGCCGGGCGCCCCTGCCCCCTCCTCACCTTCCCGCCGTCGGGGCGGCCCCTCCCCGTCCGTCCGCGGCCCCCCGCCATTTTGTGGCGCGGCGCCGAGCGGGTCTCCCCCAGGACGGCTCGGCGGGCGGCGGAGGACTAGAGGGGTCGCGGGAGGGGGACACAGAGTGGGGGAGCCCGGTTAGGAGGCGGAGAAGGGGGGATGCGGTGCAGACAGAAGGGTGCGGACACTCACCGCTCTGCTGGGCGCAGGCAGCAGTGCAGAGCAGCAGCAGGAGCGCAGCCCCGCAAAGCAGCTTCATGGCTCAGGCCGGCGGCGGGGCGCGGAGAAGCTGGGGAAGAGTCCTCCGAGGCGCAGGTAGAGGAGCCGGAGCAGTGCGTGCGCGGCGACGAGTCGATGTGAGCCGCCCAACAGGTTCCGCAGGTGGTGGCTGCGCCGCGCCCTCTCGGCTCCGGTTACACCTGAGACGCGCGGGGGGCGGTGGCGACAGCTCCTCCTCCCGGGCCAGCCGGGCGCGCTGTTAAACCGCCACCGCCTCCCCCCACACCTGGGCGAAACTGGATGGGGCAGGGTGGGTCTCCGCTCCCAGCCCGGCCCGAATAGAGCCTCTTCCGCAGGACTGGAGAGGGGGAGCAGCGGCCCGGCGTGCCCCGAGGCGCGGTCGGTCCCTGTGAGAGGGCTGCGAAACTGCCCCGCCCGCGCTGGAGGGGCACCGGGCCGGGGCTGTCGTGGAGGAGAGGAGGCGTCGTCCCCGCGGAGCAGGGGGACCGCCGCCCCCGCCGTCGAGGAGAAACTGTTAGTCATGGAGGGAAGCTCCCGGGCGTGTTTGTTTGCGGGGCAGGGAGGCCGCCCCGCACGGTGACACACGGACCTAAGGAGCAAGAACGGTTCCTCTCCCGGCCCGGGGCTTCCCGCTGGCCCCGGCCGCGGGAAGGCCTCCCCCGGGGTGGCCGGCCCCGAGGTCCCTGCCCTGCCCGTGTGACCGACGGGCCCTTTGTCTCCTCTCCCTCAGGAGAGAGGCGGGGGATGTTTTCTCTCCCCTCTGCGGACCAGCGGCCACGGGTCGCTCCCGCAGCGGGCTATAAACAGCCATACTTTATAGTTTTGTTCTCCTGCTTTGGGCTACTCCGTGACGATTTGGTGTTTAAAATAAATCCTGATAATCCCTCATTTAGGAAAAAAAAGCAACCCCTATGTTTATAGAATAAACTGTTTCTTAAGCATCTTTCTGCTGGCTGTGTGGTTTTGTTGTTTTTTTTCTCAAGTACACAGTAGAGCACTCTACCTTAGGACTGCTCTGGAGAGAGTCGCTTCTGGTGCTGCAATCCCTGCACTTCCTTGTTCAGAAACAAAGGTAGTCTCTGGTGCTTTGTCTCTGAGCAGCAGAGCTTTGTGGGAACCTGCAAAGAGGTAGGTAGTGCCGGAACTCTGCAAGGTTCCTGAGGAGGAAGCCCCAGGGTTCCTATTTTTAAATCCTAAGGGTTTTGAAATGGCTTTCCGATGTGTAAAAGCAGTGCCAACAAGGAAGACAAGTGATAGGTATGGTACACTGAAGATACTTTCTGAATTTTTTTTTGGAGTTTATTAATTCAGTTTTTAAAAATATGCATAGATCATTCTGAAAGATATATTCGTGTCCTTGAAAAACAAGTTATTTTAGTAGAGGAGAAAACCAGAATGACGTCCCTCTAAGTCTGTTCCTGCATTCACGAGAAATCATCGGTGTTTCCTAAAACTTGGAACTTCCTCTTACCAGCATTCACGTTTGCGGTACAGTAAAACCACACTGCTGTCTTTGTGCAGACCTTGGTTAATGAAACTGTTTGAAACCTTCGCCTGTTCTACAATGTGAGTGCAGGTGGATTTATCTTTGTGGCTTTGTGCGCAGCTGTCTTTGTGTTGTACCTCTGGGCTTGTATTTACTGTTGTCCACAGAGCCCTGCTGAAATCAGGTGGATGCTATCTCAGAGGGTCTGAGTTGAGTGACCATTCTTTGGTCTGCTCCTGGTACAGCCCAAAGGAGAGTCTTGCAGCATTTCTTCCTATGGTTTTATGTAGCTTCTCCATAGTTTTCTGATACATTTGTCAGACTCAAAATAAGAGCATGATCTTAGCAATGTGAGCACTTGAGAAGCCTTTAAAGTCTTGGGGACTTCTCACATGGCTGCTGTCAAATGATGGCATTCTTCAGAGAGGTAAGTGGGATCAATAGGCTCAGAAATGCCTGCTTTATTGTAAAGCACATTTTCTTTGTAAATGTACTGGTTTGTTCAAGATCTGAAGAGTTACCCTGTTATCAAATCACCAAGATGAACTACGTAAGCCTTGATAATAAGGAACAGTAAATTTTATGATAGGCCTTTGCTTTTTTTTTTTTTAAAAAAAAGCTAAATGTAGAAGAACAGAACAGGCTGTGCTGTGTACATGCTAATCCTGCTGCTTCTCCTGGCCCTTGAGCGTAGGTAAACCTCGGTGCCTAGTTTTAAAACCCCAAGCCTTAGTCTACAGCCTTGAAACCTCACAGTAGCTACAACTGATCCAACCACTTCCAAGTACCAGACAGGTCTTTTGTTGTCAGTATAAAAAATAAGCTGTAACCTTTAGTGTCTAAGGGTTGAATGATCTTAGAGTATTTGTGTGGACTAGAGAAACCTCTAACAGTGTGACATTTTAGTGTGACATTATGTTTTCCCCAAACTTTTAGTGTCCACCTATCATAGAATCATAGAATGGTTTAAGTTGAAAGGGACCTTTCAAGATTGTCTAGTTCTAACCCCCCCGCCACAGCAGGGACACCTGCCACTAGACCAGGCCACCCAGGACCTCATCCAACCTGGTCTTGAACACCTCCAGGGATGGAGTAACCTCANACCTCTCAAGCCTGTCAAAGTCCCTCTGGATGGCATCCTGTCCCTCCAGCGTGTTGACCACATCACACAGCTTGTCTGCAAACTTGCTGAGGGTGCACTCAATCCCACTGTCCATGTCACCAACAAAGATGTTAAACAGGACCAGTCCCAGTACTGAACCCTGAGGAACACCACTCATTACCAGTCTCCACTTGGACATTGAACTGTTGATTGCAACTCTTTTCCAGCCATCAAATCCATGTCTCTGCAATTTAGAGACCAGGATGTTATGTGGGACAGTGTCAAAGGCTTCGTTCAAGTCCAGGTAGATGTGGCTTCCTGTAGGAAGCCATACAGTAACTGTGGCACAAAGATGGGTGTGTTGTGTTGCTTTTTGTAGTACAACAATTGATTGGGCTCCAGTCTGCAGGAACTAATAAAGACCTCATCTATAATTTCCCCAGGTTTCCAAATCTGAAGAAATGATTGTTTAAGCGTTGCTCAGTATTTTAGAACCAGAGCGAGTTGCTCTACACCATGTCATTCCCCAACAAAGCAATGGAATTGAGGGACCATTCACAGTAGTGCTTATCTTACCCTCTTTCCAGGTTATTTTGAAGGAAGCTTCTCTGTAGAATCAAAGCCAGTGGAACAGGCATGTGGCTGCTCTAAATAAGGGACAGATAAAACGATAAAAAGGCCCAAGTAGGGAAGTTGCTTGATTACACAGATACCTTGGTGTCTGGGGGGTTGGGAGGCGGTGTCTTTTTTGTACCTTTTGTGGCGAAACATAACTTTTTGTACTGGAATATGTGACCTAATTCAATGGCTGTTCTATATTAACTTTCCTCAGCACACAGCCCTAAAGGTGAGGCCTTGCTTATTGGTTATAAACAGGATAATTTTATCGACCGTTGGATATACCTCCTCTTATCAAATAGCTGAACGCTGATTAGGCAGTGCAGTGTAGGCTAGTTGTGGTTAACACTAAAGCATAATTACAGCTCAGGCAAATTATAACTTAAACGCTGTGAGCACATTACTGGCTCTATCATATACCAAAAAGAATAAAACATGTCCTGATCACCAATGTTCTGTAGGTAAACTTACAAGAGGATAACTCATGGGGCCTGTATTTTTCAACTTTTGCTCTGTAATTTATATCTGCTCCAGATCCATTCGAAGAATAAAGTTCAGTTCACTGAAGTACCCGAGAGCCGCTGACGCCAGTGGAAGATTTTCTGATGACTTCAGTGAACTGTGAAACAGATCCATTGATCCCACTATTTCTGAAGTCAATAATTAGTGTGATACGGGATCTGGTCTAGGTCTTTACGAGGTCATTTCCAGGTCTTTCCTAGAAATGGGTTAAGTGGGCTTTGTGATACTCCCCAGGCACTGGAGGGGGACAAAATCAGCTTTCAGGGAAAGTCGCAAGGATGTGAGTCACCCCTGGAGTATCAGGAAACGAGGCAAGGTGGGGCTGTGACATGCACTCTGGTCAGCAGATCAGAGAGATGAGTGGAGAGAGCGTGATCAGTGCCATTGGAGTATTTGGCAATCTACCTCCAACAGATTCTTCAGAGCCTGCAAACCTGATTGGTTTTGGGTGTATCCTTCTGAAGAAAACCAGAGTCTCATCCTTAGAAGATAGGCCATGTATTATAGCAAATTGCAAAATACAGTCTTACTAGTGTTTTCCCAACAAAAGTAATGACTTTTGAAAATTCACGATGACTTTTAACTGGTTAAGGCTGAGAAAGTTAGAAACAATCAAACCCAGCTGTCTGCTCAGAAGTGCCAACAGGTTTTTTTGGATGGTAGACATTGCTATAGACATTATTACAGACTTGCTCAGGAACTTTTCATTAGGACAGTTCTAGAATGTTTGTGTTCAACTTTTTTTGGCAGACTGCACTGTCTGCATAGAATGAAGCCTTGAAAGGACTGTAGGAAGAAGACAATATTGAGAAATCATACCCTGTATCTGGCCCATGATATGTTTCTGAAGATTCTAGGCCTCCACAAATCGATATGTGCTGCTGCTCAAATGAGTGTAATAAAACTGGTGCTTCTTGTGTATTTTATTTTTCCTGCAGGTTTGAAACCCACCATTTAACAGGTAAATATTGTTATATTGATTTGAATAAAGAGAACATTTGGAGTCATGGAGAACTTAAATGTTTTGGCCATATGGAGACGGTCAAAAACAGAGTGAATAAGAAAATAAATGAGCAGTCATGTGTCTTTCTGCTAGACTGAGTGTCCAACTGCTTCTAAGCACTGTTAAAAAGCTCGTTTACACATTTTGTTTATTTTTGGCCTGTTTCTATATCATGACTTTTTTTTTCCTTGAATAATAATACAGTTAATAAACATAAATATGTCAGCATATTTTGCCAAAATTGTCATGCACCTTGGAGATGGAAATGAGGTCAGAGGCAGTGGCAGCCCTCATAAAGCTGTCCCTAGTGTCAGAAGCCCACAGCTTGGTTCTTTATCAGGCTGGAGACCTTCCACTGAAAGTAAGAGTATCTACTAAGAGGTAAAGAAAGGACTATTGGTTCAGAGGTTCATAAAACTAGACAGGGTGTAGCCACAGGAGAGAAATGCTCATGCAATTAATGTGTGTTCTATTTGCGTCTTTGAGGATTATAGAAACCAACCTGTCTGATATGTTGTGGCACCCTCACCTCTCTGCCAGGGCTTAGTTTTAACTCCAGTGGGTGGGGTCAGTAGCAGGCTTGTCATCTTTCTCTTTGCTCACCTGAGAATACATCTCCGTGGCTCTTATACCAACAACATGTTTTAGAACATCTATTGTCAGTGTTCAAAGCTGCTCACAATGCGCAGCATTAGATGTAAAAAAGCTTCATAACTCTTCACCCAGACTCCTTCGTAGCAGAGAGGCAAGCCCATGAATTCCATGCTGTGCCCAGTCCCTCAGAAAGTCACTGCTTTAGCAGGGTTTGGAAAGGGCTCAGGAGGAAACACGAGATTACAAGTTGTAGTAAGAGGAGCTCCATTTACACTATAGTTGTTTCAATTCTGGCACCTAAGATCCCTGGGGTTTTTTTTGGTCCTTTCATCCATTCTCTGTGAAAGAAGGTGCAGATGGAACTTTGTCAAAACACTTGTTACAAACTGTTTGAGGGAGTCCTAAATAGTTTTTACCATGTTTTATCGCATGGCAACATCTCTGCGCTGTAGGCAGAACCAAAGCAGATGGTTTTACAGACAGATAGTGGTCCCGTCTCCCAGTATGGTGCTTTCAGAAGGCACATTAAGAACTTTTCTCATAACCTGGAGGTGTCTGCTTAAATTTACTTGTGTCGGCCTTGTCTATATATACGGGTGGCTACAAGGCAAGCTAGGGTGTGGATTTACAGGATGTCAGGTAGCTCACAGTAGCGACCTATGGACAGAGCTGTACCCAGCAGTAAGCAGAGGGCTTGTATTCCTCAATGTAAACAGGGTCAGGGCATGCACCCAGGCGGTTTCCATGGAGCAGCTAACATGCTGGAAGTCCCCACCCACTCTTGCCTCACTCTTATGTGTAGTCATACCCCAGGCAAAGGTGAATAAATACACACATGAGCTGAGCAGAACAACCTCTCCCCACAGACACCGTTCAGCGTAACACAGGGGACAGCAGAGAGTGGGACTAATAGAACCTTGTGTTCCGCAGCTCACAGAATGCTTGTTTTCTCCCTGAAATAAATGGCTTTTCTGTTGTGACTACTTTCCTAGTTCATGAGCTTCCTTATTTTTTCAGTTAGCAATAGTTGTTACCGAAGTTCATGCGCTTCTCTTTGCACTTTAATCTACAGCCCTTGTACTTGTCATTTTATTGCCTCAACCTCTGAGTGAGAGAACTTTTACAACCGGTGATTACTGAACTCGGAGAAACAAGAAAGCTTTTTGACCTGCTGGGGAGTAATTATAGACCCCATTGCTTCTTGGGAGGGGCATTCAATGTTTAACAAACTGTGGCAACTCTATTTTAACTGTGTGGAGCCCGGGCCATTGGATAGGAGTGAAAAAAAAAAAATTCCAGACTCTTTCCAGCTCACATTTTAACTTCCCTGGTTTTAGTCTCCAAAGGTTTGCCCTTGAAGTTCTGCCTCCCCATTGCTGAACTTGGTGCCGTCCCTTTCTTAGCAGTACGAGGGGATTGGAGCCAAACTATTTACATATGTAAATAATTCTCCCTTACTTGGAAATTATAGCTACATTACTCTTGATTAATCCTTTCATGGGGTGAGTCTTCTGAATGCTATGCCATTAAAATGAGGCTCCTGACAACAGAAGAATTCTCCTGTCTCAACTGCTACTATTGTTTCATATCATAGGGGTTGTGGTTCTGGACAAAGATTCAATTGTGTGCAACAGTGTGAAAACAGAGAATAAATAGACACCTTGTGTTTGAAAGGGTTTGTGATCTGAATTATGTGGCTGGTAAACTGAGAAGGAAATCTAAATTTTGGAACTGGAAAACAGGATGATGCAATTTACACATTTTGCCCAGTTATAGAATTATATAGAACTACATAGAATTAATTATATAGAATTATATAGAGTTAAGCCAGGTAGAACAGAGTTTAAAGGCTTCACCTGTTCTTCATCCTCTCAAACAGCTGTTGTTTCAAAAAATGCTGATCTCGTCTTCAGGAAAAAATTTTGAAAGCAGTCAAGTTTTCTACTTTTGATCTCCCTGGATAAAAATATATATTTCCTGCCTAGTAAGTTGCTTAGATCCTTCATGGTTTCGTGCACTAATGTGTGCATATAAATTACATCAGCGAGACTACACATTTGTGTCACTTGCTAGATGTGAATGGAATATTTTCAGGTAACGTGGCTTTATAAACATGTTCTTCTAAGTGAAATTCCTGAAGCTTTATTTTTTCAGCTACTTTGTTGTAGCTGAAAAGGATATTAGAAAAAAGCTCTTTAATATAAGGGTGATAGATCAGTGGAATGGGCTGCCCAGAGAGGTGGTGGAGGCCCCATCCCTGGAGTCATTCAAGGTCAGGCTTGATGGGGCTCTGAGCAACATGGTAGACATGTTGCTACTTGTGTAGAGGAGGTTGGACCAGATGACCTCTAGAGGTCCCTTCCAGCCTAAAACATTCTATGATTCTATGATTGTTGTTGTGGAGATTTTTGAAGTCTAGGGTTTGCTGGTTGTTTCTGAGAAGAGAGGAGAAAACCACGGGCAGCAGAGCTGGCATTTTTGGGTGTGAGTGCAGGTCCCCGCACCAGCACCCTGGGCTTGGCCAACACACACCTGCTCCTTGCTCCAGCACCTGTGTCTTGGAAGCCTGGTGCTCCTGGCAGCTGGAACGAATGGCTCCAGGGTCATGGTGGAACAGAGGAGTCCTGTTTATTGGTGCACTTTGCGTAATATGGTGTGAAGAAACATCACGGGCATGACTGGGTAACTAATAACCATGGTTATTAAATGCTCGCCAATGCAAAGTAGCTTCTCCAATGACTTAAAAAAGTTAGAATATGGTGGATGATGTCAGAAGGTTCAAAAAAACACTTAAAGGGCTACAGTGCAGTTCATCTCCTTTCCCTTTAAGGTAAAATACACTCTCGGAGTTCTGAGTTACTGCTGTTGAGAGATACGTCATTCATCACTTGCCATTTTGTGACGTGATGGTGAAGACCTGATGTAGTCTCTCCCACCTCTTTCTTTTGACAAAATAATTGGGACATACGACTACTTCGTTTCACTTAGAACCAGCACAGAAGTGCTAATCCTTAAAAATAAATCTTAAAGGCTTACGCTGTCTGCTTTGAATGAGTTAAGTTCACACAGGATGTATCAGTCTTTTTATGGTAGAAATGCCCAGCAAGTTCAAACTCATGTCCCCAGCACTTTATGCAGATTTACTGCCACAGAGCACTTGGCTGCTCCCAAGTATGCAGAGCAGCGTGTTCAAACATGTGCTGGGTTTGCTGGCAGCCTTCACATTCCTTTACCATTCGCTGTATTAGTCTAGTCAGTACACTTCTTGTTCACAACATAATTTGCAAATTATTTTTTTTCTCCTAGCTACAGCTGTTCTTGGACTGATGTATCAGAAAACCCTGCTGTATGCTTAGAAGTTCTCAAGTAGACTAAGCTGAAAACAATTTTCCTCTCTATTCATCCATCAGTGTCATACACCTAAGCAGCTCTGGACCATTTGTGTTTCTAATCATACTGTCACATTTTTCAAAACCAAGGATTTAGCTGCAAGGCACCATTCCAGTATCGTTACTGGCCACCTCAGGTAGCAAACAGGTAAGCCATGTTCAGTCTGTTACACCAAGTCCTAGCCCAGGCACCATGATGCCGGAATGACTTTGTTTCACACAACTCATCTAAATCCTTACTCTCTCCTCCCACATAAAATAAGGTTTCTGGTGATAGATGTGGTTTATCTGGTCCTTTTTAATTTACTGAAACTTGTGTGACTTGCTAAACCCTTTATTCTGAAAGAGTTAACCACATGTCCAAATTTTGCTTTTAAGATGACTGCTTCAGTTTTGTTATGGTCTTTAGGAATCAAGCTCTCAGCCTCTGTGGGTTTCACCTAGAATACATTTGATTGAGAGGCTGGATTCCCCCCCATAATGTCAGGAGTTGTCTCTACAAGAAAGACTTTTTTTTCTCTATTTCACATTCTGCAATAAGTGGAGAACATGTTTCATGAGGAGTGGCTGAGGGATCTGGGGCTGTTTAGTCTGAAGAAGAGGAGGCTGAGGGGAGACCTTATTGCTTTCTACAACTACCTGAAAGGAGGTTGTAGAGAGGTGGGTGCTGGTCTCTTCTCCCAAGTAACAAGTGATAGGACAGGAGGAAATGGCCTCAAGTAGTGCCAGGGGTGGTTTAGGTTGGACATTAGGAACATTTTTTTCACAGAGAGGATTGTCAGGCCCTGGAACAGGCTGCCCAGGGAAGTGGTGGAGTCACCATCTCTGGATATGTTTAAAAGCCATGTAGATGAGGTGCTGAGGGCCATGGTTTATCAGCAGACTTGGTAGAGTAGGGCTATGGTTGGACTGATGATCTTAAAGGTCTTTCCCAACCTAAATTATTCTATGATTCTAAGTAGAAAAATACGTATTTTATTATGAACAACAATCTGTATGTAAAAGAACCAATTATTCTTCATGTCTTTGAAAAGAAATACCAGGTGTCCTTCCTGTTTTACTTTATCTTTCTTCAACAACAACAAAAAGTTCACTGGAAAAGGTACCAGAGGCCAAAGGTTTTCTTACCTCACAAATATATGAAAAGCTGTTGTTTTTTTAATGTATGTATATCCTAAATATAATTTATTAAAATACTAGCCCTGTGTTTTTCTTCACTGATGCTTCTTAACCTATCTGTAAATAACTCAATCACTAACAAATTTTAAGTTTTTCTTTCATTTAAAGGAAACAAACTGCTCTGCAGCTGCCTTTCTGGACCAGCTATCAGATAGCTATGTAACTATATATCTCACATAATCGAGTTCCAGTGCATTTATGGATTTGTTTGTTTTTCAAAAATAAGATTTTGTAAGAATCCCAGGTCTTTCAAACCCAGGTCTTATTCATTATACATATATACCAATATATATGTATATATACACACAAATATATATATATATATATAAAAATCAGTTCAAATTGTGGTAACAGATGAAGAGTTGCTAAACTGAGTTAATATCCACATATAGGAAGGATTAGGAATGAAGTATGACTTGAAATCCAGAGTGTTACACTAGACACATGCTGCAGTCTCAGGTGAAGCTGCTGGTGGTGAAACAGTGCCCTCTGATGTCCAGTAAGCTGCTTGGAAATCACAAAGCTACATTCGTCCAGATGTTCCTGGAGGAATTGTTCAACAGCCTTCTGAAAACTGTAGTTAAAAATAAGCAAAGTTGAGAATCCATTAAGTCCACTGTATCACGCAGAGGATTTAGAGTCGGGTAAAGTCATTTCCTTATTGTCACTGTGTTCAGGCATCAACCTTCCCACGTTGGATGTTTTTCCACAATGTTTCCAAGTCGAATCCTTGAGTCATCCCCCATCTCAGAAATCTTACCTCAGGGTTCTGAGTCCTGCAGGAGAGAAAGGTGAAGTTGCAGACCTTCTCACAGCTTTTCCTCACAACTTCAGTCTCCTCAGAGTCTGAGCCAAGGTTATCCAGCTGGTCTGTATCAGAGCAGAGCCCTGGGTGGCAGAGAACAGCACAGTAGGGGTTAGAGAGCTATGATACCTGTTGAATAACTTGATTGTAACAGAATTTTGAAAGTAAAATAATAATCTTTTAATATTTTGTTGCAGAACCACCAGCTCAAAAAAATACTTCAGAAAGGGGAGAGCTACAGGAAAAAAACCTACAAACCCTGGAAAGCTTTATGTGCATAAAGATCTAGATTGTAAGCTGCTTTTTATTGCTAAACCAAGGAATACAAAGGTGAAGGTGTAAAGAATAAGAAAGCATGCACTTGACTATTATCATCACAGCTTTGTGTTTTTCAGTGGGGAAAAAAAATGACAGAAGATTGTTTCCTAGTATGTTTTAAATGGATATGTGGAAGTTTCTGTAACTTACCCTTTCTTTGTCTTCCACAGTGATCAAAGGAATGGTAATTAATTGAAGAGTGCTTTGAGTTCCTTAGATGAAACTAAAGAACAATTTAAAGCAGGGTAAGTCAGCCTGAACACATGTATATGAAAAGAGAACCTCAAAGAAACAGACTTTTGCCCAACTGATGTATTTGGTATTATCTCCATCTCATTGCCGAGTTCCCTGATTTCAGCCTATTCCATACAGAGATGTTAGTTCACACACTTACTACTTGATATGTTTTTTCTATATAGAGTACATGATCAGAAATTGATAGGGCTTTTTCATGAATATGCTCACTTATAGCACCTAGAGTTATCTAGGAAATTATGAATAAAAGATGAGGGAGGAGTAAAAAGGCTTTTCTTATTAACATAACAAATGATGCTAGTTACAGTTTAATTGTCCTGTACAGGGGAAAGCAATGAAATTGGATGTATTTCTTGTCATCTTCCTAGAATAAATCTTATTTTAAAAAACCCAGTATTCCACACTGCATCTCACTAGTGAAGGGAGTTTTTGATTGTTGTTATCGGATTTCAGCAGACTGCCTTAGACTAATTGCATAATACCACACACATTAATTGCTTCTGTGGAAAAGTAAGAGTGGGGTACATCGCACCTGTATTTTTAATGACATTTAAAGTCAGGGATGCCTTCTCCCTCATGTCCTGTGTCTCCTGAGGAGATGCTATCCTCCTGGGGAGCTGTTCAAAGGAATGTTCTACAATGTTGTTGGGCAGCTGAGAGGGGCTCACCTTGCCTGGCAAGGGAGGGACAGTGATGACATGAGACCCAGCCTGAGGGAGGTGGCATTGATACCCACAAGTTGACACCTGCAAGCAGCTGATGTTTGCAAGTCGCGGCCTGCAACAATAGGTGCAGGAGTTTAGCTTCAGAAATTAAGTTGCAGGGGGCAGTGCAGACCCCCACTAACCACACACTGACTGCCTGGTGCCCTCACCTGAGTTTCTCAAAAGGGCTGGGGGGGTCAGAACTGACATACAGCAGGCAATGAATCCTCCCAATTATCAAAAAGAAGAGTAAAGGAATTACCAAGGCCTTGTGAAACCTGATCTGGTGGTGAGAAGGAGTCAAGAGATAGCAAAGTGTCTGCTTTTAACAAGGAACTGTGAAAACCTAACAACTGCGCCTTTGAAGAAGAGCCCGAGAAAACTGCTAAAAAGGAAAGATCCCCCTAATAGGCACAGAGAACTGGGGAATTGACAGAAGCAGCATGAAGTCAGGGAAAATCTGCAGCAACTGGAGGAAAGGTAAATGTGGCAGCAGGAGATGGCAGCCACCGACTCGCGGACCCCTGCCCAAATTGTACCCCTGCCTCAAAAGAACAGGGGACAGGGTATGCATAGTGATTTAAACAGCAAGCGAGGATGTACTGACCAATCGTATAGATGAATAACAATGCGTATGTATCAGAAAACAGAATAATTAACAACTTCGTGTATAAATAACTGGTGCTACAGGATATGGGCGTGCATGTTAGGAGGAGAGATCCCCCATACACCCAACGCTGCAATAAAGAATGCCTGCCTTCTAAAACTTCAGACCAAGTCTTAGAGGGTTTCCTTTTTAACGGGATTTTACGGTATCAGCGCCATCGCACGAATCTGCTACATAACCCCAGACCTTTCCCGACCCCTGATGTCGGGGACGCTCCTCTCCGCGACCGCGAAACTAAAACCACACCCCTCCCCCCCCGCTTGCCTAGCATGCCCTGCTCCGATTGGCTGGCGGGCCCCGGGCGGGCTCCGCGCAGCCCGGCGGCGGGAGGAGGGGAGGGGCGGTGCGAGCGTCTCGCCGCCCGATTGGCTGAGGCGGCCGCCTCGCGCGCTGCGATTGGCTGCAAGGGGCGCCATCTCGCGGGGCGCGATGGTGGCGCGGAGAGAATGCTGAGGAGAGAGGAGGCCGCGGTGAGGGGCGGCTGGTCTCCCTACCGGGAACCGAAACGGTGCCCACAGCCACACGTGAGAAGCTTGCCTGTCGTGTAGCTAAGAGTTGGAGAGGCGGGCAGGCTGCTGGGAGCCGGCCTCGGGCAGCCCCGTGCTCTGCTGCAGGAGTAAATGCATGTGCTCTTGCCTAAAGATCTTTTTCCTCACACTCCCTTTGGTATCTCCTTGGTTTTTAGTTAGGAACCCCTCAGGTTTGTCTCGTTGGTTATGCCTTCAGGGTGTGTCCGACTTGAGGGATAAGCCTTATTCCAAATGGCTATAACCAAATGTTATAAAAAAAAGCTCTAGACTTCAATTTTAACATTATACGGCTTAATTATGGGTCTGTTGCATTAATTCTATGAATGTTCGTGTAAAAATACATCACAAACGAGTGGAGGAATGGAGGGTTTTGGTAGATCTAAGTACGTGTGCAGGGCTATGAGGATCTCACAAATGGCAGCTTTTTCTGGAAAGGATTTTTTTTCCATTTTAAAAAAATCTTAAAAGACTGAAGGCTCCTTCCACTGAAGAAAGAGCTTTATCAAAATAGAATTAAATTAAAGATACCTACATTGTGCTTAGGGCACAAGACTTTGATAATTAGTATGGATACAATTCATGTTTTTATCACTTGACACACAAGCTCTACTGAGATGCTTCATTTGAACAAGAAATACAGAGAACTGCTGCTCAAGCTGGATATTTTTGTAGTTAATGTCTCGTTTTTTTGACAGGATCCTTTACTTGCCAAAATGAGACACAATCTGGTATGTAAGATACCTCCCACAGTCACTGTTCCTGTAAAATCGAGTGCATCCAGATCACATCAGCAAAAAACCTTTGCTAGACTAAAGCGACCCCCTTCTAAAGACCATGAAGAAAACTGTGAAAAAAAGGTTTCTAGTCATAAATACAAATGTCCAAAGGGACTGTGTCTAGTCATTCAGCGTCAGGAAATGACAGCTTTCTTTAAATTATTTGGTAGGTTAATAATGACAGCTATCAATGTATTGACTGAACAGTAGAACTATTAAGTATGTTTTCTAAACTCAAGAATTTTGCGAGTGCTTTTTATACAGATTCTAATGCACGTCTTTGAACATATCTTGTTGTAATACTTTAGTGTGTAAATATTTAATGCTTAAGTTAAAAATGTAAGAAGGGCTACCAAACTGATGAAAAATATCTTTTATCATCATTTCCCTTTTGTTTCTATTTTATATTTCAATAAATACATGTAAAACATCTTGTTTTACACAAGGCTTAAAAAACGCTGGACGCCCAGTCTTAGAAATATGGTATTTATCGTGAGAATAAACACTGAGGGGGAGAAGTGAATGGGAAGAACAACTGAGGAGTTGTAGCCTCTCTTCTGCATTTGTGACTCTGTCATGTAAAGTTTTGTATTAATTTAGTGGAGACATTAGGTGATAGTGGAAGATTACATTTGGGTTTTATCTGAGCCTTGAATACAGAACTGAGTCAGTTTGTGGCCACCCTGTCATGGTACATGTTCACAGACAGGGATGCACTAACCACAGATAAGCAAGCAAGTATTGCCTTATAAAGGTGACTGTTGGGTAATCAAGGAGCAGAGATCTCAACAGTCTATAGTTCACCAGAAATAACAGTATGCTATTAGATAAAACCAGTTAATGCAGGAAAATGTTAAATAAATAGAAAAAATACAGTTGACTTTTCACCTTCACTTGCTGTTACTGAGATTTTCCACCCTGCCTTTCTGGTAGTTTGTAGTCTTCTGTCGCTAGTTTTTTCATACCTAGCCCCTTTGTCAGCTCAGTTTCTCTGTTCTCTACTGCTGGGTCTGGCTTCTTTCTTTTTATTTGTTTTAATAAAAGGACCATCTGTTACTTATTTACAAATACTTTCTAACAAAAATGTTAGAAATGGTGTTTGAAATGCTACAAGGTTCTTTTGTTGCAGATGATGATCTAATCCAAGACTTCCTTTGGATGGACTGTTGCTGTAAAATTGCAGACAAGGTAAGTCTATTTCCTTCCTAGTTCACAGAACATACTTTGAGTGAAAAATCTGTTTTAGGAAATTATGTACCAAAATAACATACTGATACTTCATTTTACATTTTAAAACAGTATCTCTTGGCAATGACTTTCGTTTATTTCAAGAGGGCTAACTTCACAATAAATGAGCATACCAGAATCAATTTCTTTGTCGCTCTGTAAGTATGTTTAAATTATCTGGTTTTATATTAGCGTGAACTTTGTATTATTTTATTCCTTTGTTTATGCCACTGATAATTATGATATGTGATGAGACTTATGAGTGTGTAGTTGTTTGGGTTTTGGATGAAGTATAGGAACATAATCTACATACTAGAGATAAATAATCCAGCATTCTTCCTCTGATGACCACCTTCATGGGACACCCTTGAGCAGCAGCGAGGGGATGTTTGTGTTGGTGCAGAGTGTGCCATTCTACCAACCAAACTACATCTGTGAGCTTCTATAAGCATTACAATAAATATATCCAGGACAATACCTGGCAACAGATATGTGGCTCACAATTCCTTGTTATAAGACCCTTTTTATTTGCCAGCCTTTAAGGTATTGGTACCAAAATGTTTCATCATGATGTGCACCTGGGGAGTAACTTTTTGTTAAAGTTTCTGTCAATGTGATTTAAGTCAACTGTAAAAATGTTGCTAGAGTATTTCTGAGAACTTTTTTGAACAGTTCTAAAATTTTTATACTTTGAAACAGAGGTGCTATGAATCATCTGTCTTTACCAAGCCTATATGATCTCTCCATACGTGGCTATACCTACAGAGCAATTCAGCAGTTTTTGTCACAGTGCTATGGTGCTGAGGTTGTGTTTTTCTGTCATAACACTTCTCAGCAGCTCTGATTTGGACACTAGTGCAGGGAGAAAGATGGCCCTCTCTTCTCCTGTAAATGGTATTCTGGGTAGCATCCATCAGGCATGAGGGAAGAAGCTGCAACTCCACTCAAGGGAGAAAAGCCAGACCAGAAGAAAGGGTCAAAGGGTCTGGTGAGACTGGGACTAGAGGGAATACTAGGGATAGAAGTGAGAAAATCAGGGAGGAGACTGAAAGTCCTAATTTTTTTGAGTATGATTTACAGTTTAGTATCGGGTGGTTCCAGGGCATATAAATATTTTCCTGTTGTCTGAAAAGATGACCAGAACCAAAAGTAGCACATAGTGAAGGCAGGCAGAAATATGGACATGAAGAAAATTATTTCATGTTTTCATTTATACATGAAGGTAGACCTGTATTTAGTTGTTTGCTGCTCAACATATTTTCCAAGAACAGTTAAAATCCATGAAGAAATAAATGTGAAGTTTAAGATTTCATAAGATAGCTTTAAGCTTTATTTAGAGAGTCAGTCAAACTGTTCATTTTAGTGCAAGGATATCTTGCAAGTTCAGAGAAAGCTTTCAGGATATGTTAGTTCTTGTGTGCCTACTAATTTAGGTAAAGCAATTTTTATGATAGCTTTTTATTTACCTAAAGGACACATATGGAACTTTCTGATTAAGAAAATACTGTACTCCAGAGAGAAGGCTGTATTTTGTTAGCAGTTTTTCTTACAGTAGTAGGAAAAAACACTACTTCAATATGATGTCTTTTAATGTTAGTGATCATACTAATGTAGTGATTTAAGATTGAACAGCATTTACAGACACAAACATATATATATTTGAAGGTATCTGGCAAATACAGTTGAAGAAGATGATGAAGAATCAAAGTATGAGATTTTCCCATGGGCTTTGGGAAAAGCCTGGAGAAAGCTCTTCCCTGATTTCTTAAAGTTAAGAGATCAACTCTGGAGTAGAATTGACTACAGGGCTATTGTAAGCAGACGCTGCTGTGAAGAGGTAGGGGGGGGTTTCATATTGCACAAAAAGCTCTATACATATAATTTCTTTCCTGAAGTGTGTAGACAAGCCATAGGAAAGAAAAGATGCAGCTGAAATCATAGAATGGTTTGTGTTGGAAGGAACCTTAAAGATCATCTAGTTCCAACATAATGGTCCAGTTATGCTCCAGGAGGGTTTTTTTTCTGCATTGAAAGTATTATTTGAAACTATGCTTTTAAGGTGAACTAGAATATGTTAAAAGTGTTTTTATTGACTAGAATCTTTCTGCTTTATACAAATATTTTTACTTAAAATTTACCAACGGTTGTTTCACTTTATAAATAACTTTGTGTTTGCTTTACAAATTATGAGTTTGTACACGAGCAAAACCTTCAAGTAAAAATCCCAGTACCTCAGGTGAAATTTTAATCCCTCCTAAATAAATAATATAACTTCAAATGACTTTTTAAGGGGGAGAAAAACATTCGTTGCTTTTCGGGTGGAATATATCTGTCTGGAAAAGCCCTCTCATGTTCTAAGAACATGTTTACGGCAGCTGGTGGAATGGAAAATCTCCTTTACTCTATATTCCTATCTTTGGGGATGGGACTGGGTGATGTGGGAAAAGAACCTGGAACAAGGCAAGTGTAGAATGCTTTTCCCAGCACATTCTCCCAGCTTCCAACAGTCATTAGTTCAGTGATGTTCTGAAACAGAAGACCCATCTAGCTGATGTTTAGTAGTTAGTGAAGGACACCATCTTCAGTCCAACATACAAAGCATAAGATGGTGTTTGTGACAATTCCCATGAATATCCAAGGCTGTAAACTGTTGTTTCCACAACTGGTTCATAAGTGGTTCACTTATTTGTGCCTAAGGCAGCAAACTTTCCAGAGAAGCAGAAGCAGATAGATAATCGGTGACACCCATTTCAGCTCTGTAGTATTAATTCTCTGCCATACATGAATCTGGTCCATTGTTTTCAGCAGGATGTTTTTGTGTTATTTTTACGGTTCCTGATGCTGTCCTGGCAGGTGATGGCCATTGCTCCAACACATTTCGTGTGGCAGCGAGAACGTTCTGTGCACCACAGTGGAGCTGTGAGACACTACGACCATGTAGTACAGCTGCCCCGAGGACCCAGCGCTACTCCTGCAGACTGTCTGCTCTGCGGGAAGAAAGGACGATTTGTACGGCTTGGATTATCATCATCTTCCTCCTCATCTACTGGCACTTTGGAGATGATGGAATTACATTCATCCCAGAATTTGAAGGACACCCTTCCAACTGAAAAAGTGCTCGTTGACTCTCCGTTTTATTATGTCCAAGGTATTGTTTAATATTGCAAATAATTCAAATTACCATCTTCTACAGCAGGTTTTGGGTTGTGTTCTAGCTTATTTAGGCATTTATTGCTATTCTTGCAGGACAAATTTAAATTAAGAATCCTATATTAAACACTTGGAATCGGCCAGAAGAAACAGTTAAAATACTGGTGTGTGTTACATGAGTTACACTGCTCTTATTGAGAGCACTTTTTAGAAGGGGTGGCTGCTCAGTTGTTGTCATCAGTTTGGGCATATGTTAAATCAGAATTCATATTTTCCCTTCACTGTGTCTCAATTCTGACAGTTTATACAAGATTTCCTTTTAAGATTGGGGTATGAGTAGAAAATGCAAGAGTTTATTGTGAAAATTGTTTTATGTAATTACCTCTCTGCACTTTAATCTACTCAAAATAGCATCCTGAGCCTTTGTGTGAAAGCCTCCATTACATATGGCAATTACAGGGTAAACACTCACTGTTTAGGAGTGGAACACACCTGAGACACTGAGACACTTCTGGGGGAACTGTGTAAGGCCTCAGCTCCACAAAGATATTTTCCTGTGCTTAACCACTGCAGGGTTCTTAGTATACTGATTTAATGCAGTTATTTATAGATTTATTTTTTATTTGCATATATTCTCACTAATATCCAACTTTTCACAACATTATAGTAGGATTGTGTTACTGCTTTTGACACTGTGATTCTGAAGGGATCCCTGAACTTTGAAAAATTTGGCATTTGAATATTCCTTGAGATACAGAGCAAGTCAGGTGTCTGCAACACGTCATTTAATTTATTAAATATCACCCTGTCCTTATGTGGAGACTTAGATGAGACCCCTAAAGACTTAATTTTAAATCCATTTTCACTTGAGAAATCTTGCTTTTCATCTCTGACAAAGGTCAGAAATAAATGTGTCTATTTTACTATATAAAAAGCATTCTCAAACAGTCACAGTTAAAGAACCAGGCAGCTTTCAGCATGGGTACTGGGAGCGAATCGGAGATACATGTCAGCAACTCATCTTTTTCTTGAAATAAGCACGGCTTTACCAAGAGAACATATTCAGTGAATTTCAGTTTCTCTTATAGCTGTGCTTAAAGAAGCTGATAGCCACCAGTTGATAGCCAGTGAAGTCAGAAGCTGCTTCACTTGCATTTTCAAAGGGCAGACTTTGATCCATTATTTTCTTACAGAATTTTTTTTCTCCTTATTTCTGGTAGACTGTCAGAGCCCGTCCAGCAAAAGGAGACCAGGTAGCACTTGGAACCAAGACAAATCCATGGACTGGTTTGCCAGCAATGAAGAATGAAATCCACTCGATGAGACAGAAACACATCCTGTGTTTTGCAGAACAATCACACCACCATCCCTGATATTCTGTTAAAAAATTGCCCTTTAAAGAGCAGATGGGATTTCAAACTTTATATGCAGTAGCAATCACAGGAGTCATTGCTTAAAATTTACACAACTTGCACAATTTAGTGGCTACTTCATAACATTTTATTTTATTCTGACACAAAACTTAATTAGCTAACCTCTCAGCAGCATCAAGAATGGAGTGGTCCAAACTTCCTCAGCTTGGTAAGGAATGCTAAATAAAAAAAACAAACCAACCAAAACCCAAACAAGTTACTACTTCAGTATTTCAATGTACAAGGATTATTTTATTATTCTAAGTGTTAGGATTTCATGATATATTAACACGTCAAATACTAGTACAAAAACCGAAGTATTTTTGAAAATAAAATACCACTAAACAGTTAAAATTAAAACCCCCACAATTTCCAAGTGTCTCACCTGAATGAGCTTCCTGCCAGTAAGATGGTCTAGCAACATAAGGCACCGAGGACAATGTTTCAACATCCTCAGAAAGTGATTCTGTGAGAAATAATTGGGTTTTTTTCAATTCTTTCCAACAAGTTTAAAACATACACGCAGACTAGAGCTGCCAATGTGCGTGGATTATTTTTCCCCTGGCATATTTTTATATTCTTTTTGCTTCTATTAAAGTACTTTATTGTCACCTGTCAGGACATTCAAATCTCTTTGCTCTGCTTTGGATTTTGCAGATCTATTCTAGTAGGAGGCAGCTTTTTTGGATTTGCCAGACAGCAAGAGCACCAAGCAAAGCATTCTGGTAACATTTCTTCTGTGGAATCCTTTAGTCCACCAGGGTCCTCTAAAGCAGCTACAGGACAAGTATAGAGGACTGAACTTTATCAAAAAATAAAAATTTGAAAACAGTAGTAGAAGGGCAGCCATTCTTTATTTGCAGATTGCAATTTACTTTATTTAGTCTGTATTTTTAATAAGATAAACGTAAATAATTATTAATATATCCTTTTTCAAACCTGACAAGGTACTGGCTGCCCCAAAGCTTGTCTACTCTTCATAACAATCTTAGCTAAGAAAAAAAATACTACTTCTTCCTACAAACTTTGCCTTCGTTATCTCCTTGAATTACCAGATTACAGTAAGAGAATATCTCCCCTCAGCAAAAATGTTCTTACCGTTGTCTTCACTTTCTTTAAGAACTACTTCATCCTGAATGTGGATTTCCTCGTATTCCTTTTGAGATAGTTCTTCAACATTTTCTTGACTTTCCACCAGTTGGCTTGATTTGCAATTCTTGATTTTAGCAGGGTGCACCAACCAGTTCCTGTGAGTTACCTCGATTATCCTTTCACACAAAAAAGGGAGCTTGCGGGCCTGTATTCTGTCTAAAAGGCCAATAACCTGTGTGATACTTTTGAAAAAATGCAAAGGATAAAGTAGAATTTTGAAAACTCATACAGTTAATACCAGTTCTACTGCCTTTGGCACATTCTTTGCCTTTGAGGTTACAGGAGTCCTTCAATTTTAGGGTAAAGGAGCTGGCAACCTGACTACTGAATTGGGAGGCAGGACAGTTATCTCAAGGATGTCATTAAGTGAAAGTTTCTTTCCACTGACCGTAATGAGTGTTCCCAAAGTAAAGGCCAAAGGATTTGGCCAAGCGTAATTTATACTGAGTGCAACACCCGGAAAAAAAAAATACATGGAGGGGAAAAATAATTTCATTGAACATTTAATTAATGCTGGATATATATTTTGAAAGATGTTTGGTTTTGTAACAACGATAGGTGATGCCTGAATAAATGCTGTAGTGCCAAGAGTAAATACTTACTTTGCTAAATACACAGCACACACACCACCCTGCTTCAGACTTGGCTGTACAATGGGCAGAGCAGACTGAGGGTCAAGCATATCCAGAACTATCTGCAAGAGAAAGATACAGATGTTTTCCCAGTAAATATTAATATATATCTTTTTTTCCTCCCATAACAATGCTTGAAAAACGACGTTATCTATGGAAAATGAGTGTATACAACAGCAGTATGTAATCACAAACCAGTGTTATTACTGTCTCTCAGAACGTTAGAGAAACCTGAGGTCCACACATTTAAAAACCAAAGTCCTTGCTACTTCCAAATGAATTTCTATTAAAACAGCAAGTAGCATTCCACCAGAGCAGTAGTCCTGTATTAACATTAAGCCTCCAACTAATTAAATTCCATAATGTTGACATTAATAAACATGTAGAAGACTACATTTACCAACACCTTTGGATATCTAGTTTTCAAACATAAAAGAACCTAAATGTTCAAGTGCATCTTTACCATGAAAAGTTCACACCACAGCCTCAATGTCTAACTTGCCATTTGTTTCAAGATTTAGAAAACTTGTGGTTTTGGCAATTTATCCATCTTCTGCTAGAAAACTACTCAAACTGTAAAACAATGGGATATGCAAGTTCTGATCCATTATGTAGATTACTTGTGAAGCTTAAAAAAAAAAGTTATTTTGATACTCTATATTTTATTTCTTTGCTTAAACTGTTTAACACAATTATTGTTGGTTTAAAATGTTTGATGTAAGTAGCTTGTCTGCTTGACATAGAAGAGCTTATGCAGCTGTTTTCCCCAACACACCTCCTCTCACAGAGTCTGGATGTAAAGAGCAGGAGAGGAGGGGAGCAATAGCCTCCCTGGCTCTAACTTAGGCCTTCCTTACCTCACATGTTCTATACACCTGATAGCAAAGGGTTTACATACTTATATTTTCAATAAGCTTATGTATTTTTCTTAAGTTTAATGTTTGAAATGTATGCCTTAGATACAAAAATACCAGTTTTTCCAAAATAGAAGAAAGTTTGTCTTTGCTTACAAGACAGCAGTGATTATTTGTATTTCTGTACTACAGCAGTATCACTCTTTCATTTGGGAAACTAACTGAAACCTTGAAGAGAATTGTGATCTGGCAAAAGAAAAAAAAATAAAATCACAATGTTTCTTTCATTGATTAAGATTTGATTTTTTTTCATATGTTAAACTAGATAGGGGAATCCCATTGTGAGTGTGAGCACTAGAGGTTTTAATTTATGCAGAAAATGAGAGGATTTTTTTGGACTTACTGCATCAAGTGTTACAGATTTCATATCTGCAGCAGCTCTTGAAATGTCTTTAAAAATGAAATCCACATTATCTGGCCACTCTTCTGTATGTACTATGTTCCATGCAGCACGCCAGCGCCTGTAATTCTTCTTTGCTAAATTATGATGATCGTCCCTGATTTCATAACTTAAAACACGTCCTTTGGGCCCAACTGAAAACAAAAGACAGTAACTCACTACTTTTCCTCTCCTATAATCAAGAATTTAGAAAAAAGCAGCATAGTGTCTAACAGAACACCTGTAATAATACACCTCTAAATCTCAATTTCACTTTAGGAAGTAATGACATACGAAACGATCACTTTATTTTTTCTTTACATTTAAAAAAAAATGCAGATGAAATGCTGGGTTTGTTCTGTTACAGACTCAAATCCATCAGTCCACAGATGAAATAACAGTTCTAGTAGCATCAGCTGTTCCTAAGACATCCTCCCAACATAACTCCTGCAGTGAAAGACAACTCGAGCATCTCTGGCCCTATCAATCTATGATTCTCCTGTTACAGCCAAGAAAGCTGCCACACTGGTCACTACTCACAGATGCCATAAAGCTGAGAGTGAACAATTCTGTTGTTAATAAGATTTGAAACTGCTGGTTTTCAATTTTTTTTTTTTACAATTCTCATTTTTACAAAGGTTTGCTGTTTTCCATGCACAGTTTTCTTCGCCTGTTCTTCTTAGGGTTGGGGGAGGCTGAGAAAACCCCCAGACCTGCTCATTGATCTCAGCCCCTTAGATAAGTTTTCAGATATACTCTGATTTACACAGGCTTGTGTTATTTTCCTGTTAGTGTCTTTAACTGTAACAAATTATTTTATTACTTAAGGATATATTTACTATCCAGATAGTTACCATGCGACTCCAATACATGATGTTCTTTGTAAAGGAAACACTATGAGAAGATCCAGGCACAGACAGCAGTGTGTGCATTGCTCTATTATTCCATCCTTGCATTACTCTAATTTCTCACTATTAACTTCTCTTTCTCCTTGCTGCTTTTTAAAGGGCAGAGGCAGCTTTCAGCAGCCAGCAGCTCAGCAGGTGAGGTTCTGGGACTTTTAAAGCCATTTTAAGTTGGAGTCATAAGGCTCCTTCCTCACCTCTGTGACCCTGCTGTGAATCCACTCAGAAAACTGAATAGAAGGGATGGGTTTCCTGGCAGTCTCTCCTCGCTGCAGCTCACCCTGGACCAGACAGAGGCCAGGGCCAACACATAAGGAGAGAGGGTTTCAGCAGTGTCACCTCTGATCACCTTAAGCAGCACCAACTCATTATTACTCATGATTATCAGTTTGGAACTATTAGAAAAATAAAACTGTAAAATACTAGAAGAATTAAATACCTTGCTGGAGAGGGTGCAGCAAAGGGCTACGAAGATGGTTAGAGGATTAGAACATCCCTCTTGTGAGGAAAAGCTGAGGGACTTGGGGATTTTTAGCCTGGAGAAGGCATCTTATCAATATTTATATATATCTGAAGGGTGGGTGTCAGGAGGATGGGGCCAGACTCTTTTCAGTGGTGCTCAGTGACAGGACAAGAGGTAACAGGCACAAACTTGAATATAGGAAGTTCCACTTAAATACGAGGAGGAACTTCTTTACTTTGAGGGCAGCAGAGCACTGAAACAGGCCGCCCAGAGAGGTTGTGGAGTCTCTGTTGACTTTCAAAACCCACCTGGACACTGTCCTGGGCAACCTGCTGTAGGTGAACCTGATCTGGCAGAGGGGCTGGACGAGATGCTCTCCAGAGGGCCCTTCCAACCCCCACCATTCTGTGATTCTATTCGCACTGGGATCAGTCTTAGGCCTTCCTCTGCTCAAGCCAAAAATTTCCCATGTTTTGAAACTGACTTCTGGAAAAGTAAGGACAACTAGTTAAAACAGCTACACAAACTCTTCATTGTTGCGAAGCTGCAGTATGTCAAGTTTGCATACGTCATATTTTCTCGTTCTCAGAAAATCTTAAAGTCATGGCAAATGCCACATTCCTAACAGCCTTAACTTTGTCCTATTGAACATCAGTAGTTCTGGGAAAGATTAAAGAAGGAATGGAAAATAAAACATAAAATGAGAGTAACAGGAAGAGATATTAACAAAATCTCTTGAATCAAGGAGAAATTTGAAAATTAAATATTTCCACGGACCTTGGTGATATGTCCATTAGATTTAAATTCCAGCATTTCCCTGTGTAGTAGCTATTCTTCTTGTTGGGTAACACTGTATTAAATGATGGCAATATTAGCCATCATTAGGAAAGAGCAGATCAAATCTATTTATTTCTGGGTCAACACCAAATTGTGCCAAGATCTGACTAACACTGTACTCAGCACTGATTTAAGCTCAATAAATTTGAAAATAGCAACAAAGTATCATACCTTTTTCCACTCTGCTCAGGATAGAATGGAACAGACACACAAGGACTGCTTTCTTCCCATGGGCAGGGGTAACAGTTGGGTGATGCCAAGGATTTTGCTGACTTGGCACACTTACAGCTAAATTAAATTAAGTGATCAGAAAGAAACGATCGGACAAGACCAAAAAAGGAGAGGAATGATTGGCAAGTCCAGGTGTGTTTGTATGAAAGGATCATGGTGGACTGAACACCCAAGGCAGAAAAGAATTTGCTGTATTTAGCAAAAGCTAATTTTTAGCCTTAGCCAACATAAAGTTTTCAATCTCTTTCTTCAGATTTAGAGTCTGCCTGTAGGGGAAGGTGGGAAAAGCCATGATTCTTACTTTCCCCCTCTCCAAATGCATCTCTGGAAACAGAAGTGCTGACTTCCATCTTCTTTTCTTTTCAGCTTCTAGCTCCCATAGCAGGAATGATTGCTTTGAGGATAATCCCATACTATCATCAAAATCCTATCACAGAACTACAAAACCCCTAGTTTATTGCAGAAAGATGATTGGAAAGAGCTAAGAAATAGCAACAGGAGGCAGAAAGAGGGAGAGGGACCAGCATGCATCAAGACACTTGCAGCTGGACAATCCTGGGGACAGCATTTAATGGATCATCATTAAAATAAGCATTTTCAACTGAATTAGTATGCCAGGTGGAGATTACTGCAGCTAAAACAAAGGACTAAGAACAAACTGCTCTGTTTGTCTCGGTAGGGAACCCTCCAGATTCCCTTTGCTGCTGCTTACATGCCCTCACCAATTTTAAGTTCCTGATGGAGCTCAGCACTCTAGTTTGTACCACTCACTGTGTGTCACCATTCCCAGTTCCTCATGTTATACTCAACAGTACAACCTGACATCCCAGGGCATGGTTGGGTCAATGGTGCTGGTTACATATTGCTGAATAAAATTCCTGAGAAAAAATCATGCTTCTAAAGCCTTATGTTGTCCTGGAGCATGTGCCAAGGGGCAGCAGCTATACATCACTGCTACATGGGAGAGTAAGAGAAAACAGTTTGCTGTCCTCCAGTTCTGAGGTTACTTAATGGACTTGAACAAAAGGAGCAGCTGATCTGTTCAGTCTGTCTCCCTCACACGAGTGTAAGAGGAAGCGTCACCTCCCACAGATACTTGGCAGGCTGTAAATGGGAGTCCTGATACATTTTCCATCCTGAGCTGTTGAATGACAACGTACAACTAAAGGCAGTACAGACCGTAAGTATTATAGAAAGACAGCACAGTCTGCAACACCACCTCATAACACACATTGGAATACAGCAAAAAACAAATGTTAGTGCTGAGGTTTCATGGAGGCTCAGGATACATGCATGCTGCTCAGGTTCAGTGAGCACTGCTGGCACCCTCAGGGATTCAGTTACTCTGATGGTGGGGTGCCCACAAACGCTGACTTGGAACAGCAACCTTCAGGATACGCAACTTGTGCTTTTCTGCTGTATCACTTCAAGATGACCCATGATGAGATTCCTGTTTTTACCCTCAAAAAGCCTTTAATATTGCAGCAAAGGGCAGTATTCAGCAATAGCAGAGATCAATTTTTTTTTTTTAATGTAAGAACAAACTTAAATGGTGCTTTATTTTGCAGGTGTGTGCAAAAGCAATTACAGCAAACAACTGTGGGGTTTTGGGTTTTGTTTCTTTTCCTTAAGGAAGCTGTTCTATTTGGAGCCCATAAATCAAATCACTCTGAAATGTGTTTCATTAACAAGATGCCTACAGATGAGATGAAGTTGAAGGGTGAGGTTTCACCCTCACTCACACTGTTGAGTGCAAAGGCTCTCTACCTTTCAGAGCACTGAGACCTAGATCAAAGCAGGCTAGCCATAATGTGAAAAAATAAGCGTGCATCCACATAAGTATTTTCACTGGTACCCAGCAATCCACTTACTCACATGGCCCATTGAGATGGGGAAAAGGAAACTAAGAAAGGCAAGAGACTGGAGAAAGAGTCTAGCATAGTTAGGCCAAAGCCAACGATAATAATGTCTGAAACTTGTACAAAGGGTTACCAAAAGGCCTGCACAAAGACAACAGCCCTTGAAATTCAGTCAAAATGGTTTGCAGTCCCTGCACTGGCTCTGGCACAGATATAATTTTCCTTTAAGTCACAAACTATATACAAACATGTAAACTGCAGCAAAACTTTTAAGAAACTACCATAAGTATTTTGTCAAAAGAAGGGCAACGCGTTGTAACGGAACTGCACTTCTTCTGTGTTTCTTAGAATCAAGTTCTCACCTGCTCTTGACAGGAACAAGCTCAGAGCACCAGACCCACTGCCAGATTCCAAAACGGTGTCTCCTGGGTGGATATCTATCATCATTAAAAGAGCACTTATATCCTGCAGGTGAGAAAAAACCCAGCACATCACTAGTCTTGAAAACAAAGGGTGAGATTTATCCAGCGACCTCCCAGCCGCCAGCCAACCTCGGTGAGCAGCCAGTACCTTGGGATAGGCGATGGTTGGTCCCCGCGGCATCAGCAGCACATACTCATCCAGCGAAGGCCGCCGCAGCAACAGCCTCCTTCCGGCCGAGGCAAGCAGGAACTGCCCGGGCAGCTGCCCGATGATGTCGCGGTGGGGCAGGACGCCACCGGGGCTGTTCAATACCGACCCAGCCTCCAGCCGGCACAGCAGCCTCAGCGTCATGTTGTGCTTCCTCCGCAACTCCGCCAGCGCCAGCTCCCCGGCGCGGAAAGACCCGGGCCGCGCTGCCGCCACCGCCTCAATTTGACCAGTGGGGGCTGCCGCCTCCTCCTCCTCAGAGGGAGCCTGAGGGGGAGCGTCGGCCGCCGCGCACCGCCCGACGACCGCCGCTTCCTCCGGCGGAAGCAGCCGCCTCACCCGCTCCAGCGGCGACAACGACG